>JASKGO010005550.1:0-27932 GCA_030556065.1 Holobus sp. GC000080
TATTATTATAAGTAGAAAGCCGGCGAGTGGGAAGCATGAAAAGCTGGTTGTAGGATCAGGATTGTTTTGGGGTCCACTGATAAATCTTATTTATTTGTTATAATGTTGAAAATAATGACTTTTTTTATTAATTACCGAAAACGCGTGGATGCTAAAAATAGCTCTCTTGTTTTTGGTTCGATCAAACTTTTATTGCTTCATAAATCAAAATAAATAAGCGCTAAATAAAAGGGCCCTAAAACTTGAAAACAAATGCAAAAATATAGATTAAATCAAGTTATCGTAATTTTCTACTATTAAGGTGATTACAGGTTTTTAAAATTCCAAAATTGATAAATTAAAGAGTGAGGAATCTAACGAGCAAATTTTGAAAGTTTTTAACTTATTAATATTTTTAAATAAATGTTGTCAATTTAAAATCACAAGGGAGTATCAATCCATAACAAAATTAAACCACATTATGCTCAATAAAAGTAGCAATGATAAAAAGTACGTTATCAATAAGCAACTAAAAGTAAAGAGAAAAATAAACTAAATACACTCAGCAAACTTCAATTCAGTATTGCACTCATTTCACTTGAGGCTTCGCATGCCTTCGATAAGAGAATAGTAGAGGAATTTGTAAGGGCGCATGATTGCATCCAATAGTGGTTTTTATTATGGTGTCGGTGGATAACTTGGTGGCGAAATTATGCGTACTGGCATTGGAAAAAAGCGAAAACGGTTTGTATTTAATCAACAATCACTCATCATTCACGTAATTCGCTCAATCAAACAGTAATTGAATACCCTGAAGAGACCGATAACAGAATTATGAGACTAATCATCAGTCAAAACAAATAAACCTCCCCCGCACAGCAATCGATTTTCCGGCGTTAAACGGCGCAGCGCAAGCGTCATTTCCACGCTTCAATTTTCAAACTATTCAGAAATACACATATTAAGTTTTCATTTTAATTGCAGCTGAATTAAAGGAATGGAGACTGCTGGGCCAAGAACAGGACGGATGTTTGTTATTTGCGTGGGTGGAAACGCATCCAGAGCAAGATCCGAAAACTTTTATAGGCATTTACTGTTACACCAACAATACCTTAGATATTCTGCATATCTTTGATAAGGTGACAAATGTAATACAAGCATCAGTAAATTCTTCGCGCAGTTTGCTTGGATATGTCGTGAAAGAAGAGGTCAACAATGAAAACATTTACAAACCTTTTTTGGTCGATCTTGCGAAAGGCACAACTTGCCCCTTTGAATTGGAGCGACCGAAGCAAATTATGATTCAGTTTCTATATAAAAAACAGTCGCGTTTAAACGAAAAACCCGCTGTTGAATATTTTTTGCTACTCGTCCATGAAGAATGTACGTTTTCTTTTTTTTTTCCTTGTAGTGAATTTTTTTATAATTAATTTTTATAATTTTGTAGGTGTACTGCAATATAAAAGTCGCAACGCCAATGAAAACAAAAGCAATTCCTTTACATTGGAAAACTTTACAGTGGAAACACTCGTGAAAGTTTTCATTTGGGCACAATGGGACCCTATCCAACAAACCTTGTATTACATTCATTACCGCAAGCAGATGAAATGTTTGGTTGAAGGAGAAGAAAACGAACAATCGTTCAATACAAACGCTAAAGCTTCACCGACACTATCAGGACTTCAATTCCATGACGATTTACCCCATGAAACAGTCGTAAATATCACTATTGATATTTTGCGCTTTCCGCATTTAAATAATTCTAACTTTTAGCTTAACATTCCACTAAATTTGCCACATTTAGCAACAAATCCTAGTAATGTCTATGAAGATGATACTGTTCCTCTTAGAATTCACAACTGTACCCTTGATTTGATGGTATTGAACGAAGCGGAAGGAATTGTTTGCGTTTGCCATCACTATTTATATCAGGTATGACTACTAATAATTGAAAAAATAAATATTACCTTTTTTTATTCGTAGCCTGTTCAACCTCCTGTAGATTTGGAAGAAAACGACTCTAGTCCGGTTCACTTTGCGTACTCTGTGACCGTTCTTCATCAAAGTTGCGTTTTGCACTGCGTCGTCCCCGGCATTCCCTGGAAAGAGGCCAAAACTATCAGACCATTATTTAAGCTTTACGGTAAAATCCCCACATAACATTTGGAACTTCATCCGAAAATCTAATGTTTCAGATGATCATATGTTGGTTTACATACCTGGCATTTGCGTCCAATTACTAGACATATCCATGATCCACGAACCATCGAACCATATCACGACATACATTGAACTCCCTTATTTGGAGACATCGCAAATTTGCTTGACGCCTCTGATAAAATTTGGAAAATATTCCGTTTTGAATTTGGTCACATTGGAAATCATCGATTTGCATGTTCCTGCAACACAACTAATTGAAACTTTCAAAAGCGACACTAGTTTGGAGAATAAATTAGCCATTATTCACTACTTTTTGGTACATCAAGGAGATGTTGAGGTGGTCGTAGAGGTATTAGCAAAATATATTCCAAAAATTTGTACAAATATAAAAAAAAATTGTAGCTATTGACTTCGCAAGTTGAAACTAGGATGACTTTGGGATTCACGCAGATGCTCAAAGAGTTCCTACTGGGAACTTCATATGCTTCAGTACAGAGAAACTTACCTTCGGATGCCAACCAGTTGATAAACTTGTTGCCGGTAACAATTCAAGGAGTCGGATGTGAAACCGAGGTGAAAATTAATGGAAAAACAGTTTCCTTGTCGCAAGATGCGCTTTGGAATGCCAGTATGATGCTCCTGTCGCCACAGCAACGGATTGTTCCATACAGGGAAGACCTGTGGGTGAAACTATGGGAGATCCTTGTGAAGAATGCCAAAGGAAAGCAACGCTTCAAGTCTAGTCAAGTGGTGGAAAAGTTGTTGGTTTCTTTGGGATGTTACCAACCGGAAGCTTTGTCCAGATCTACAACACCGATGTCTCCTGGTTCCAGTATCGCTCTTTCAGCCACATCAGGCGATCTTAGTTCCATAAAAAGTCAAAGCGATGCTTTGCCTTTTTACGAAATCGAAAGTTGTACTGCAAGCAAACAAGAACATATTATATCTGTGGTAAGCGCATCAAAAAATTCATATTGTTTTAAAATTAGACGATTAATGAATGTAATAAATACAGAATTTACGGGAACTCAGCATGCATCTTTTAAAGCAAAGCACCGAAAATAAAATAAGCAGATTTCAATGGCAATCTCAAACACCAATGCACGTTCATGCTGTTGCCACTCGGTATATTGGGGCCCAATTGGAACAGTCGCGACTTTTGTGCCAAATTTTATGCAAAGCTGCCACATTTGATGCTCGATACGAACACGACAAAGGATTTGTTTTCATGTAAGTATCAAAAACCCAATAAAACTACCCCTAAAGAAACATAAATAATGATATTTCAGAGAACAACTACCGGAAGAGAAACGTTACATGTTATTTCAAACATTGGAACGTTATTATTTAGCAGCGGAATCCATAGCTTTTCCATTTCCCCTGGGATTCACCTCGTTTTTCACATTTTTGGGCTACAGGACATTGAAGTTTCCAATATTCCTGCAGTACGTCCACAGACACGTATTTGAACTTCAAGTGGACGTCATGAAAATCATTATGGCAGACATTGACGATACCAAAGAAGGCATCGAAAAGAAACTCAACTTATTGTCTTTGCTACCTCGGCAAAGATCGCGAAGATTATTAAATCAGTGGAACCATCCTGTTAGTTTAATGATAAGAGCTCGAGAACACGCTGCAAATATTCTTGCAGGAGTTGAAGGACAATCAGGAGCTAGAGGACAAATGCAAAAATCTAAACAGCAATTAGGTTTGTGTGAAATAGGACCAATAATTACTTGGTAAATAACTAATTGATTTGCAGGGCTTGCGGCATTTCCTTGCGCTGACAAACTCTCTCCTTTGGATACATTCTTGGATTTGTTAACTGCTAAAGCAAGTCTTACAGATTTGGACTTTGGTTTGCTTATTGAGGCAACTGTTACTTCAATGGATGATTTTCTTGGTTAAATGGTTAAACTTTTTCATTACAGAGAGGGATTTGTGCAATTTTTAAATACTGTCTCTTGACTTTATTCATTCATGTTCATTGTACCAAATATCAAAATCCTTTACATTGGAGCCTGGTACATTACCAAAACACAACTGATAGTATTCTTCTACATCTAATGGGTCAATTGTGTCATTGTTAATTAGAAGATGTAAATGTGTTATCTGAAAATTTTGTTTTTAGGTAAATAATTGTATTGTTTTTTTTTTATATATAAATATAAACTATACCATTATATTTACCTCTTTAACATAATCCTTGTAAATGACTTTATGGTGCATAAGGATATTGATGACATCCTTTAAATTGTTCCAATCTCTATTTAAAATTAGGTTTCTTATGATTCTAAAGGTGTAAGAAGGTGAGTCCCAGTTGATTAAGTTACGAAAACTATCATATCCTTCACTGCAAGTCCTTTCAAATTTGGATTTCTTTCTTTTAGATGTTAAATCCTTTAAGACACTCCTAAGAACTCTTTTGTTAAGATGTGGGTATTTTGGTACAATCGTTTTCAATGGTTTGCGCGTGTTTTTAGCTGTTTTTTCGGTTGATTTTTCAAAGCTGGTGTCAATGTGGTGTCCTTCTTGATTTTTAATTCTTTTGTTCTTGAATGCTAAGTTGAGATCTGTAAAAATATTATTTAGCGTTTTCTCAAGACCTTTTGATTTATAATGTGATGGAGAGATGTTTCTTTTGCCCATTTTAAGAACAATTTATATAAGCTGATATAAGCCAAAGAAAAAAACAAGCGCGCGTGTTTTTTCAACATAACCAAATTCTGTAAACAAATTAATAACCTTATCATCTTTTGTTTTTTTTTTCATCACTTTTCTTTAGTTGTGATTTGTGGCTTCGTGGCATTGTTTGCTCTTCCTAATTGGTTTTTTAAATATATTTTTACCATTAATTAAACATATGAAACGCACTTTAATGTTGCAAACGAAATAAAATCCAGAGCAGAATAATCAACATGTTAAAATTCATCGCATCATATATATGGAGTGATAATGATAATAAATCATGTGATGAAAAGCTGGAAGATGCATTCAAAGAACTGGAAAACGCACAAGTGAGCAAGAAAAGCGAACCCGAACCGGAAAAGCCCAAAGAAAACTATGTGCTGGAAAGAAAAATTGGCCATATCACATCTTTGAACAACTTCATGTATGCAATAGATGAAGAACACCATTTCACATCAGAACATCAAAAGTTCAGCATTGGCAATAAGGTCTCTTATACTCTGGTAAAAGATGGATCAAATACAAAAATAACAAATGTAGAAGAAATAATTGATGATTGGGTTACCGATGGAACACCTGATTCAGCAACAAAAACTTGGTGTTACCGAAATATTGTTGGGATTGTGCAAAAAAGGTCAGGAAGAATTATCAGTATTAGTGATTTAGAGATGGGAGTTGATCTGAATGACGTCTCATGTGAGTTTATTCC
Source organism: Holobus sp. GC000080 (assembly GCA_030556065.1). Taxonomy (NCBI): domain Eukaryota; kingdom Metazoa; phylum Arthropoda; class Insecta; order Coleoptera; family Staphylinidae; genus Holobus; species Holobus sp. GC000080. Next base: position 5,540 of record JASKGO010005550.1, read on the forward strand.
TCTGGTTGGAGATTGGGTAGAATTAGAAACCAAAGTAGAACTTGATGAAAATGTAGCCAACTTACATGGTAAGGTTTTGGAAGTAACAAAAGTGAGTCCTTTGAGAACCAAAGTAATTGAAGGAGTCATTAAAACTTGCAATGACCACTTCAATGGTACAATTAACAGAGATGCGTCATTTAACAAAGATGCTCTAATAGATGGATACATTCCCAAACTTAATGATAAAGTTATAGCTGAAGTGATTGAAAGTAATCACAATAAATGCTATTGGAGAGCCCTGAAGATTGTACTTTACAGTACAGTGAACAGAAACAAAGGCTCAAATGTATTTGATGGAGATCTTCAAAAATATAACACTTATCAACACAGACTGGAAGGAGTCAAATTCCATGACAATAAAACGGTGAACTCCAGCAATTTCAACCAAGTTCACGTTTGCCCATTCTCAATTTACAACGAACGTCATGACTCTATTACGTTGACCAAGATTGAAATTGAATCAAATTCTACACAGGTTCAGCTGACATCACCTGCAATCATCCTAGGGTCCAACTGTAACATTGCAATTGAAAGCAAACAGCAAATGGAATTTATTTTCACCGTCACTGCAAAAATTTTGGGGACGTGTCGGGAAACAATTTTGTTTTATTTCGGTAAAGATTGCATTGCGCGATTTATATTTCTGAATTTGGATATTGAAAACGTTCCGAAAGCTAAATCGATGTCCCATGCTTATAAAAACAAATACGAACAATTTGAATCAATGAAGAAGTCTTTTCAAAAACCTAAAGAACATTTCATAGCTGGCGAAAGACTCAAACTGGCTCCCAGATTTCGCGGCAAAAAACTAAAGGATTTTTCAATTCCTCTAAAATTGGAAAGTCTTTGTGTGAACTACGAAAATGTTAAAGAATATGAAGAGAATATAGCGAATGACTTAATCAGGTATAAACCTTGTCTTAGGGAGGACTTGAATTACCATAATTACGAGGAAAAACTGCACACACTGCTATATTTGGAGGAAATCCATTACAAGCTATCAATGTTGAAGTACGATTCTGATCGAGCTTGCTTTATCAACGATCCTATGTATCTAATTTTGGAAATCGAAAATTTAGCCGAAAGCCGCCCATCAATAATAGTTGGTGATAGTATCATTGCTACATCTTTAAGTACACCCGATAGTTTCCAAGGATTCGTTCATAAGGTAACAGGATCTCATGTCTTTTTAAAATTTGCTCCTATGTTCCACCAATGCCACAACGGCGATGATTACCAAATTCGCGTGAAACCTAGCAGAGCATTGTTTATAAAGAAACATAATGCTATAACTTTGGCTCGTTATTTGGGGAAAAATGTATTGTTTCCTACTCATATTAATCACAAATCTTGCCAAGTAAATTTCACTTATGATCCTTATTATGATACCTTCCGTGAGAACAATGTCGTAACCAATGGTTCTTCACCGGATGGAAGCAAAAGAGAAAAAACTAAAAAAGAATTACTGCTAATGTTAAAAGGGGTTGCTAGCAACAGATCAAACAAAAACCAAGTTTTCAAATTGGAATGGTTTAATACCAGTTTGAATTACTATCAGAAGGAAGCAGTCAGAAATATTTTGCTAGGAGAAGCTAGACCTTTACCTTATATAATTTTCGGTCCACCAGGGACAGGAAAAACCGTAACAATAATCGAATGCATTTTACAAATTTTGCGGCTCATTCCTCATTCACGCCTTTTGGTTGCAACCCCTTCGAATAGCGCGGCAGATTTATTGACGACGCGTCTTATTAATAATGGCAACTTAAAACCTGGAGATCTCATACGTGTCGTGTCCTATCGCACACTGGTTGAAAACAGGATTCCGCCAAATTTGGTGCCGTTTTGTGGCACTGTCAGTATAGCCGGAGAAGGCACTTCCGAATATGAAAACATCAAACATGAATCTGGAGTTACATTAGGTTTGTTTCCAATTTCTCTTTTGTTTTCATTCTAAAATTGTTTTTCTCTTTTGCAGATGTTCCTATAGGTATTCTCAGTAGACATAGAATTATAGTTGGCACATGTTCGTCGCTAGGGTCGTTACTGCAAGTTGAATTGAATCCTGGACATTTTACACATGTAATAGTTGACGAAGCAGGTCAATGTACGGAACCGGAAATAATGCTTCCGATAGGTTTGGTGGATGTAAACGATGGTCAGATTATTCTAGCTGGCGATCCTATGCAATTGGGACCAGTGGTTTTACACAAAGAAGCTGCCAAGTTTGGATTAGCGGAAACATACATGGAAAGACTGCTAAGTCGGTTTCCGTATCTTAGAGATGTGACAGGATTTCCGTCGACTGGAGGATACGACCCAAAGTTAGTCACCAAACTTTTATACAACTACAGAGCACTGCCCGATTTACTCTACATTCCCAATTATTGCTTTTATCATTCGGAACTAAGAGCAACGGTAATAATTTACCTATAACATTCTTTTTTTTTTGTAAAAAAAAGTAATAATTTACAGATATCGGAAGCAGATAGTGAAGAAGCCGAATTCCTAAACTCTTTGAAGTCAGTCCTTCCGAGGAATGCCAGAGGAAAACCGGCAGCGATGGTTTTCCACGGAATAATCGGCAGTGACCAAAGAGGTGATGACTGTCCTTCGTGGTTCAATCCTGACGAGGCCAGCCAAATTTTCTACTACTTGAACGAATTTTACAACTTGGGAGTTAAATCTAATGATATTTGCATAATTACTCCCTATATAAAACAGGTAATGCAAAGTTATACGCTGGAAAATTGGCGCAAGTCCTATAGTTTAATTTTAGGTGTATCAAATTCGGGAAATTCTAAATCAGGCAGAATTCGATAAGCCTAAAATTGGTACAGTTGAGGAACTGCAGGGACAGGAATATAAAATCGTCCTGATGTCTACTGTGCGCTCACGAGGAGCTTACTTGGACACCGATAAAAAGTTCGCTTTAGGATTCGTGAGCAATCCCAAACGGTTCAATGTCGCGCTTACTAGGAGCCGATGTTTGACGATTGTAGTTGGCAATCCACTACTGCTCTCCGGCGATCAGCACTGGAACGAATTAATACAGTATTGCAAAAACAACAAAACCTATATAGGTTGCACTCTCTGAATTCATTTTTTATAATTTGTTGTAGTTACTTTTTATTCTTTGATAAATATATTTTGTTCCATAAACGATTATGTTTATTTGTTGTCGACCTTTCTAAAAATATACATTCTTTGTCACTCAATTAAAGCATTTGAATGTGCCTATTTGGGAATGAGTAAGGCGGAATTATATCGTACATTGGAAGCGCGCATGTCATTTTCTAAGGAAAAATTAAATTTAACAATTAAATAGTTGGTAAAAGTTAAGTATTTGTGCAAACAGTAATTAGTCATGACACGCCGAAATGCGGTTATAAGATTAGATAACGCAAAAAAATTCGATGTAGAATTAATTGAAAGAAGTTGCTAAAATTGCTGAAGTGTGACAGTGTTAGTATCTTCTGTTGTAAAAGAAAAGATGAGCGAAAATGATGATGAACGCCCAAGAAATCCGCGCGAAACTTCCAACTTCATATTCAACTTTTTCCTCTTGTAAGTAATAATTAATTCATCGCAGATTAAAAGTTATTGTTTTGTGATATATAATTGTATAGCTTATTAATTTCTTAGAAAAAATTATTTTCTTAATTATTCTTAGAAGTGTTGACGTTTTGAATTTATTAAAATTTGACACGAGATGTTTTAATCAGAAACACACCAACGGATATTGCGCATTTAATGCATTATTAAGAATGCACTAAGCGCTCATTTTAAAAAGTGCGCATTAATAATAATGATTTTAATTTAACTTTTTAATTTTAGCATAAAAAGCAAATAATTTTCTTAAAATAAAAATTTCAGGGATATGATTCCGTTTTACAAGAAAGGAATCCAGCAAAACGGAATTCAAGAAACCGATCTCTACAAACCCTTAGAAGAGCACAAAGCCGAACTTTTAGGAAACAGTTTGGAACACGCATGGATAAGAAATAAGGACACTTACACGAAATGGTGCATCCACATTTGCATTTTGCAAGTATTTGGCAAACATTTGTTATTCACAGGACTGCTTATTTTTATTCGAGAATTGGGTTTAATGTATAAGTTCCCGAAAGATTTTGCGATCCTTTAAACTAAAAGAAATTATTTTAGAACAATAATGCCGTATCTGATAGACAAACTAATTTCTTACTTTTCCAAAAGTTCTACTAACAATTTAAGTATATTCCAAGCTTCCTGGTTTGGATTTCTTTTCGTTCTGTGTCTCTTTGTCGAAAGATGTATGGGTAATCCAACACTGTTATGGATGAGCCACATCTGCATGAAAATCCGTTTATCCTGCAGTTCTTTGCTTTATCGAAAGTCCTTAAGACTTACCGACGATACTAAAAGTGGACAATTGGTAACGTTACTTTCAAATGATGTGGGCAAATTCGATGTTGCGAACACTGTCCATTACGTTTATATTGCTCCAATTCAAACATTGGTTGCAATTTATTTTTTGTACATAGATGTTGGTCATGCAGCTCTTATAGGAATTGTTTTCTTTGTATTCTTCATTCCATTGCTAAGTATAATTAACGATTATCATTTTATGCAGGATTTGAAAAATATGTTTTAGTGTTTTTTGCAAAGTTGAATGGAAAATTAAGGACGAAAATTGCAAATACTAGAGACAAAAGGATAAAACTTATGATGGAAATCATAGAATCGATTCGTGTCATAAAAATGTACGTTTGGGAGCAGTTTTTTAAAACCCAAATTCTACAAATTAGAAAGTAAGTATTTAATAAGATTTACGGACTTTGATCAATTTATTTTACTGAATTTTTAGCAACGAACTGAAGTATTTGAAGAACTATAATACCATTAAAGCAATAGTTTACTCGTTTTACGTATACGCTACAAGAATAGCCATTTTTCTAACACTGCTCTTCTATTTTTTGCAACTAGAATCATTAGAAGCCTCCAAAGTATTCAAAATAGTGTCAATATTCGCAGTTTTACGGAGACAGCTAATGTTCCTGTTTCCGGCTGGAATAAATTCCTTAACACAACTACAAGTCACCCTGAAACGCATCGACTTATTTCTGAGAAGTCCAGAAATCCCCCGAAAACTAACAAACAGACACATTACACCCTCTATAACGTTTAAAGAAGTAACTTTAGAATTAAACCATACATTAATCATAAGAAACATTAACTTAGAATTGTCTAATCAATTAATCTGTTTAACTGGTCCCTTGGGAAGTGGAAAAACCTGTTTTTTTAGTGCAATTTTATCCGAATTGCCACTAAAATCAGGATCGATTTTAACAAAAGGAAATGTTTCCTATTGTCCGCAACAACCGTGGATATTTTCCGGCACAATTAGAGACAATATTCTATTCGGTAGCAAATACGATGCCGACAAATTCAAAAAAGTAATCGATATTTGTGCTCTTACCACGGATATCGGTGTCTTCCCAAACGGAGACTTGAGTCCTGTGGGCGATAAAGGAAGAATGCTAAGCGGTGGCCAAAAACAGCGCATCAATCTAGCCAGATGCGTCTACAGAGATGCAGATATTTATCTTTTGGATAATCCCTTTTCATCCCTTGATTGGAAAGTATCTGGAGAAATATTCGATAAATGTATCAAAGATTATTTGCGTGGAAAACTAGTAATTTTTGTCTCAGAACAAATGCAATATTTCAAAGAATCTGATAAAGTAATTTTGATCACTGAAAGCGGTACAGCTGCTCTAGGAACTTATCACGAGCTCATTGCAAATGGAACCATGAGAATTAATAATTTTTCAATTGATATGGACAGTGTTTCCTCTACAAATGAAGACCAATCTGAAAACAGCATAAATGAAAAGCAAGATGAACAAAAACAAAATAAATTAGATCAGCAAATCATACCAAAGAAAAGAATACATTGGCCAATATACGAGCAATTTCTAAAATTCGGAGGGTCTTCTTTAACTATTGCACTTTTGGTAGCTTCCTGCGTCTTGGCCCAACTATTTGGTAACATCTTCGACTACTACACAGCTCATTGGTATCTTTAACTTCAGTATTTTATTACAAATTATTATCAAAATTTAATTTCTAGGGTTAACAAAGAACAAGACATGCTAGCAAGTAACTTAACTAGCGACGAGAAACACTCAACGAGAATGCATTTAATGACCGGTTTCTGTTTAGTCATATCCACAACAGTACTTATAGCTCTCTTGAACTGTTTGTGGGTTTTCCTATTTATGAACATCATCAGTCGCAATCTACATTACGCCGTTTTCGATAAAATTATGGACGCCAGAATGGTTTTCTTCGATTGTACAGCAACCGGCAAAATTCTCAATATTTTCTCCAGCGATTTGAACACAGTGGACGATCACCTTCCAGTATTATACATGGACCTTTTGCAAATAGTTTTTGCATTGATTGGAACTATTATTTTAACGGCATTAATTAATTGGTACTTGTTGATTCCATACATATTTGTGGGCTACGTTCTTTCTAATTTCCGAATTATCTACCTGAAAACAAGCACGAGCGTTAAAAGAATAGAGGCAGCCAGTAAATACACTTAAAAAAAGTAATAAAATCAAATAATAATTTAATTTCAGTTAAGGGTCCAATTTATGGGCATGCAGCTACATCAATGGAAGGATTGTCAGTATTGCGAGCATTTCAAGCAGAAAGATTTTCAACAGAAAAATTCGACTCGCATTTGGACAGACACAGTTCCGCATACTTTGCATTTAAATTATCAGCTATTGCTTTCGGATACTGGATTGACTTACTGGCAGTTTTATTCATTGCTGTTAGTATTTTCATAATGATTGTCTTTGCCGACAGTGAGTGACCATTTATATCGAATCAAAAAGGTCTTTAAAATAGAAAATTTTCAGAAAGTTATGGAGGACATTTGGGTTTAGTTATAACACAGTATTTAGTCCTTATGGGAAACCTACAGGCAATGATGCGTCAATGGACCGACTTGGAAAACTCGATGGTCTCAGTGGATCGCATTTTAGAGTATATAAACTTGGACCGCGAAGGTATTAGAAAAACGGGCGTTTATGAAAAAACACCACCAGAATTTCCAAAACACGGAAAACTGGCCATTAAAAATTTGAATTTGTCATACGACAAAGGGAAATCCGTGATTTTGAAAAATGTGAGCTGCTCGATTGAGGCGGGAGAAAAAATTGGAATCGTGGGTCGAACAGGAGCAGGCAAATCCTCCTTGATTGCCGCAATTTTCCAATTGTACGAATTCGATCGAGGCAGCATTAAAATAGATGACTGGGACGTAACAAAACTGCCTTTGGGATACGTTAGAACAAAGATAACGATTATACCACAAGAAGTGACAATATTCGCCGGAAGTCTACGTTCAAATTTGGATCCTTTCGGTATGTATAATGACGACGAAATTTGGAAGGCTTTAGAGGCTGTGGATATGAAGACTGATATTCAACAATGGGCCAATGGTTTGCAAGAAGAACTCAAATATGGAAGCCCTAATTTAAGCACGGGACAGAAACAATTGATTTGTTTAGCTAGAGCATTACTTCGAAGAAGTAAACTTTTAATTTTGGACGAACCAACTTCAAATGTGGATTCCATGCACGAGAAAACTGTGCAAAAAGTCATTAGGGATCAATTTGAAGAAAGTACGGTTCTTACAATTGCCCACAAACTGGACACGATTATGGATTCGAATAAGGTCCTTGTTGTGGACCAGGGGCGCATTGTAGAATTTGACGAACCAGATAAGCTAATGAAAAATCCATATGGATTTTTGTACAAAATGGTTAACAATAAAAAACTGAACTGATTATAACTCACCGTTTGCCTAGTGTTTCATTGCGTTTTGCGTATGTTCGTATCCGGTCCGAATGAGATACTCGAATGCTTTGCTTTTTCGGAGTTCCGATAAATCCGCATGGCTTAGTAATTTTTCCATGGGCGGAAGTAAACTTTCAGGATCGGAACCTATATAAAAATGTTTTTGTTGTTAATTAATTATACAAAAAAAAACTTTTTTTAAGCATTCTTTAAGGGTGCGCGTCAATGACATACTGAATTTTCAAATTTCTAACTAATTGACCAATCTTTATCACTCCTACTCCAATACAGTTAATTTCCGGTTCTTCAGTCATTGATGCCCTTCATAACAATATTAAGAAACCATTTTTTCCAATATAGGATAAAAAAAACTCACCCAAAACAAGGGCCAAATCGACAATTTTAAACATAAGTTTGTTTTGCAAAACCTCCATCGGCGAATCCAAATTTTTATCCTCCCAAGAGTCCCGCAAAATGGCACATTTCCAAATATGCAGCATAAGTTCTTCCTTCAACTCTTCATCTGTAATAAACATAAGCAAATCCAGACTCTTCTTGAATTCCACTTCATTGGCATCGGAATATTCGGCACAAGTGTATAAATGAATGAGATCTTTGGGCTCTATTACGCACGGCTTCAAAGTATCGTATCCGTACTGTTGCAAAACAGAATCGGGCAGTTCTTCTTGATAACCAATCAACTCTAAACGATTATCGATGTGTTCAATAACATCCGAGTCCTCATCTTCACCAGCTGCTAATTTGGCCAATTTTGCCATACTAAACATGGTCTTTTGCCTGGTTAAAGAATCAGTCTCAATGTCAGCCAACTTCTTCAGCGTATCACCAGCTGCTCTCATTTTTTTATCGTAAATATTCTGAATCAATGACAATTCTGGATGAGCAGAAAGGAAAACGCGCAGCTCCTCAATTGTCCTGTTGTTCGTATCTTTGCTTTTACACAACGAAATTAATTCGTCCTGTTTGTTTTGCTGCATATACCAGTTGAACACAAATTGGGAAAAGTTTTCCTTACTGAAGCGATCAATGTACATATTCAAACGCGACTGATTGTTGGATTTATCACAAATCAATAGCAGACTTTCGAAATCCAAATATTTCTCAGCAAGAAGGGCTGCTTCATCCCATTTTTCATCACGCACTGCAAATATAGTTTTTTTATTACTCACTAAAAAAAATAAATAGATGACATACCTAAAGGTGCGAACAATTTGCGTCTGTCTGTAGTATACTGCTTTAGAAGGATCGCTTCATTCGAACTTCCTCTTATGCTTTCCAAATGCGACTTCCGGGCATCCAAAATAAAATCAACCAACGACACCAATTGGTCATACAGTTGGGTTTGCAATGCGTATTCAGAAACGCATTTAATGCCGTAATTATAAGTCAAATCTTGCTGAAAATACAATTTTTTAATTAATTTTTAACGATTATTTTAATCAACAAATTACCATAACAATTAACGAATCTAAAAGGCCATCTCGACTACTTCTAGCAGTCCAAGGCAGATAATCCGGAGCCAATTGCAAGGCACTCGGTGATGGAGAAAACTGATCTTTATTATTTTGACGGTAATTAGCAATGGCATTCAGTATATCCTAAAATTATAATTATTATTAGTCACGAAACAGTAAAAAAATTGTTTTAATTACCAGTAGATCAGCATTTATTTGCTGAATGAAAGAAGCAGACTCGGCAGGATTCATATCCGAATGAGCCGCTTGATCGGCAATCTTCACCATTTCGACCAGAACTTTGTGGAAATTAGTGAGACGATTGTAGAAAACTACTTGCTTCGTAAGACCACTTTCAAAATTACATTCAGAACTATCCACCGCCCTATCTATGGCTTTTTGAATAATATCATTGTTTGCTTTTGATTTAAGAGCTATGGCGGCAATAATTTTCTCTCGATGGTCAGCCAAGATATGCGTTGTAGCAATAGAAGTCCCATCAATTGTCAAAGCACCCAATCGTTTCCATAGTTCGGTCTCTTTTAGAAATTTTACAAAGATACCGTGCACCGAATCCTTATTTTCGATTTGTTCTAATGCTTCCATTGCTAATGAACTTCCAAGACCGACCTAAAAAATTTAATGCGAAAAATGCATATTGGATTAAAACTGTTATTTATGGTAGAGAAAGGTATACCTGAGAATTATCCCATCTGGGATCATTAGCCGGCACATCGTCCAAAATTTCTAGACTGAGGGATGAAATAACAACGTCAACATTGGAATCAACACTTGGCACGTAATCCGATGAGAAATGTTTGTTGATAATTTCATTACAAGCATCCTAAAACAACAGAAAAATAAAGTATATTGCACAAGTTTAATAAACAGTTTTTGGTTTTAGCACTCTCGCCCTTATTTTTTTCTCTAAATATGCTAATTTTAATTTTCTATTCTTATTACGTCAACAAAACCGTTTTAATTTCTTACAAGAGCCATCTCTCCATATCTTTCAGTTCTCAAGGAACCGAATTTATTAAATTTTGGCTAAATATCTGATCTAATTAAACATAAACAAATCATAAGGCTAATTTTAAAATGGTATCTTGATTTAAATTTTTAAATTGATTTAAATTAAATCAGCATATTATGATTTGAGAAAATTTTGGGACTGACCTGCAAAATCCAAAAACCACGTTGTCCTTAAACTTTTTTAAAGTACTGTAAATCAACAACAAAAAAAACTATTAAAATACTTACAAATTGAGCCTTGATGTGAAAAATAAAAGCAGCCTTTAATTGACTGGTGACATCCAAATAAGCAGCGGACATTTCCACGGGATCAAACGTATAAACGCTTAGATTTTCCAAACCGGGTTCGCAAATCGACGACTCTAACGGCGTCCCCGGAGTGATAAAACTGGCATTCATATCGGAATCGTTAGGGAGAACGCAAAGCAATCCGCTGAGCCTCGAAAAAAATATCGGCGTATTAACACACACCGATCCACACAAAATATATTCTTGCGAACTGTTAAATTCCAAAGTGTCTTCTTCATTGCTTTTAACCACGTGAATGCCTTTACCGAAATATACATAAGCTGCGTTTCCCGACAGAATAAATCTGTAGTTCATAGATTCCTGCGGATTTTCCTCCCGATAGTGGCCGGCGATTCTCAGGACTGTAAAACTTGTATATTCGGTAGGTGCGTGCGATTGCGATGCCAAAGACATGAAAGCCAAGTGGATCGTTGGAGACACTTGATGTTTGACTCCTCCAACCAACAGATTTATGTTGCCGGTATTTGGATCCGGTTGCAAGTCCAGAATCCACACATCCAATTCCGATTGGTCTCCTCCTAGTTTATCCCAATGGCAACTGTAAAAACCATCTCTTACTAAGCGTTTCAAATCAGTCGCATAAATAAACTGTTCGGATTCGTTGTTATTGAGACGCCATTTCTGAATGGAATTGCCAGCTATTACGTAAATGAACCAAGCGTTTGGTTCATTAGTTGGTGCACATCTTACGCGTACTGTTCTCTGCAATCATAAAATAAAATTATGTTTTGCTAATTTAAAAAAAAAACTTAAAAATAAACAAAACTTACAGTTTCCAAACTGTTATCTGTATTAATAGGCCCAAAAATTAATGAAGACATCCTTTTGCTAATGCCTCCTAGCCATCCAGAAGGGGTTTTCAGAGTTTTGCAAAACAAATTATGTCTTCCATTGTGCATCAGTGGCTGCACAACAACAATAGTGCATGTTGTGGTTGCCAAAATGCAACCAAGTCCTTTGACTCCTGTTAAACTATCACATTCTTGACCTTGCAGATCAACCTGTTGCTCAATTGATGTTCCTTCATGGACCACAGTGGGCCAAAACCTCACCAATCCTTCTGGTGAAACAGCAATGCATGAAGGAATTGTGCATCCATCAGCCATAAAAATAGAAATCAGTTCAGCCCTGTGAGCTAAATCACTTTGAGGGAGCTGCAGTTCATAGCATGGATTGGCCAAGCCTGTTCTTCTTGGAGTGCCTGGTTGTGCCGTGTTCACTGGCTGTCTGTATTGCCAAATCAACAGTCTTCTACCACAAACAATCCAAGCAAAACCACATTCTGAAGATAATCTGGCAGAAACTGCTATGTTTCTATCAGCGAATGTGAGAGCTTCTGTTACCAACACAGGCAAAGGTGATCCAAATCGTTCCACGGTATGCAATTGTGTTTTAAGGATAGCATGAGTGGACTGATTACTTCTGGCTGATACACTTAATCGGCTGAAAGAATTAAATTTATTTATTTTTCGTTTGCCGGTTTTTACTTTGAGGTTAGGAACTCACGAGGATTTTTTAAAAGTTGATACAGACGGTCTTCCCGATAAACTTTGGCGATTTCTTGGAGAATATGTTAGTTTGGAGTTTAAGAACGAATTGGAGAAACTAGAATCCATTGTTTGCGCACTAAATTCACAAAATTTCTGGATTTTTATAAATTCTTGATTTTCCAGCGCTTGCACTATATTTCAGATATTTACCGCTAGAGTGCGCTAACAGTTAATTCAGAAATTAAGGCGGCTAATTTAAAAGTTGCGGTGACAATGATCATTGATTGATATCCTTATATCACCCTGATGATATCATTTTTTTTATTTTCAATGCCAAAAAACTTTATCTTTTCATTACGTTATTTTTATAACTTTTAAAACAAAGTTACCGCCCTTTGAGAAAACAGAATGGCCAGCGGGGAAGAAGAAATATATATCGAACAAGATGAAACTTCCCAATTTGCCATGGAGGAAGCAGAAGAAGAATTGCCCATTGTAATACATACAGAAAATACCGAAACGAACATAGTAGAAGATAAAAATGAAAAACGTCTAAAGATACCAATTTCCTCAGCGGAATTAGTAGGATTGACCGACGAAGAAATAGCCGAAGTTTTAAAAACTTTAACAGACTGCGAACTGGAAGACTTGTTCAATAAAAATACTGAGTCCTTCAGATGTCTAGCTCAAATTCCCATTTCAAGAAGTTCATTGCTTAGACACATTTTGTATCACTTTCCGGAAATTAAAGACCCCGGCATTGACGAGGCCTTCGATACAGTGGGTCAGTTAGATGATATCCTAAAAGGTTTCGCTAATTGTCTTAAGATATTTTAGAACCGGAACAGATTGTCGATGACATCGGAGGTGATAAGTATGTCGAAATGTGTAAAGTTAAGAACATCGGCCCTCTGACCAGGGTAATCAGCTCTTTGAATACCGAAACAATGAATTTAAAGGTAATCTATTATACAAACTAAAAATTATTAAAAAAAAAAATACCAGGTAAAATACTGTGTTTACAGTGCAAAGGGGGCTAAATCCAAATTTGAGAAAAAGTAATTTTTGTGCGCTCAAAGTTGAGGTATTTTTTAATTTTCATGTGGATATAGATGGCAAAGTTCTACCTCAATTCTTCACGAAGTAATTTTTAGTTATAAAAATGTGTCCGTCCTGATTTAATAAAAATCGTTAAACTTTGAATCACAAAATTAGTAATTACTAATTATGAACTTGACATCTTTTACGCTTTTAGCGCAAAATTACTTTTGATTTAAATTCAAAATTAGTTTGACGCTAGAATAGAAAATAAATTAATTTTCATTAGTACTACGGATTGTCTGAGAAGCAATTCAAAGCAATAGCGAGCAGTTTAACTTGGAATACGCGCGTTAAAAATTTGATCTTGGATGAGAATCTAATATCTCCGGAGTCCGCCTATTTGCTAGCGGAAATGTTACGCGAAAACGACACCATTGAAGCTCTCAGTTTAAAGCAATGTCGTCTCGGACCACAAGGAATCAAGGCATTGGTCGACGGTCTCGCTTTAAATCAATCAATTCGAGAATTGGATCTTAGCGTTAACGAATTGGGTGACAAAGGATTGGCCACTTTGTTGGACGGCATTAAAGACACCAATATTACTAAGCTCAATTTATCACACAACGACATCCCCAATGAATCTGCAAAACGATTGGCAAATTTCATAGAAAATAGCAATTTAAATCATCTTGATTTGTCTTGGAATGATTTGTTCAGTCCAGCAGGTAAATTTCTTAATTTTCTTTCTCCTTTTTGTAATGAAGTGATAATTTTTTTGCAGCATTGAAACAATTATGTGCAGGAATTTTAAACTGTCCCCAATTAAAATATTTAAATTTATCCTGGAATGGAATCGGAAGTGAAGAAGCAGTGAAACCAATATCTCGTCTTTTAAAAAACACAGAAGGACTGGAACATTTTGATATTAGTTGTAACAGGTAAATGTATAATTAAATTGGAAAATCAATAATTTTATGGGTAAATTAACCAGATTAATGGGTCAAAGTTTGACAATAATAAAAAATGCCTTGGCGGCCAATAATACACTGATCAGTGTAAACCTAGGATTTAATCAGATCACACCAGCCGATGCCTTAATGTTGGTCGGCGCATTTAAGCGCGAAAGCCCTTTAAAATACATGGATTTAAAAAACGTTTTTGTGGATAAATCATTTTTACCGGTTTCAAACTAATATTTAAATGATTAAAAAGCAAACATTGACATTTGTTTTTCATAGGCAAGGCGCAGATTAACTAATATGGGCAAAAGTGTTCGAATAGAAGGTGTTTTAAGGGATTGGGTCATTCACGGGCCTGACAAAATCCAGCTGATATTCAAAAGATGCCAATATTTGAGCCAGAAAAAAAAGAAAGATTTTGGAAGCTTGTTTATCTACAATTTACCCAAAGAAATCGTTGACAAAGCAAAATTCCGATCATTGATAAAGAAATCAAAAATTAAACTCGACCGCGATCTGATTGAAGGTTTAGCGAACTTGTTTCCCGAACAAAAGAAGCTGGTTAATTTAGAAGCGATGCGCAAAACGTACTTAAAGTATTATCCGAACACTCAACCGCCACCAGAGAAAAATAAAAAAGGCAAAGGCAAAAATAAGGGCAAAAAAACTAAAGAGGAAAATGGGGACACTGCGCAAATTGAAACTGAAGAAAAAGGAATAGAAACTGATAAGGATAGTATGTTGCAAAAGTCTTCGATTGTAACTAGAGTAGACGGACCAATAGTGGAAACTGTGATTAGGCCATCGGACGACCAACCGGAAAAACTGGTCAACACTATTAATTTCAATGAAAAACCGTCCAAACAGACTGGCAAAATTGCACCGACTTCTACACAAAACCGAGAGAGCGTTACTGCTTCACAAAAGACCGATTCAAAATTAGATGCATCTTTGGCGCTAGTGGCGAAAAGCTCGAAAACTAGAACTAAAAACAAATCACAGGTTGCATTCAAAGAGACTACTTGAATGGAAATAACAAGTAATAAAAATGGTGGATTTTTTAATCCAAAGTAAAAATTCTAGCAGCTATATCATTAATAATCCAATCAATACCGTTTAATAAATTTTCACCTGTCACTGCACTACACCAGATGATTTGCCAGTGATGCGTTTTAATGGCCTTCAAATCCAAAATCTGCAAAATAACCATAATTTTTTAATAATTCTGATTTAACATTTATAGTTTAAACATACATCACAAATTTCTTCGGCTGTGCAGGCCCCAGGCAAATCTCTTTTATTGGCAAATACTAACAATGTGGCCCCTGCTAATCTCTACAAATAATAATTAATAAATTAACAACCATGCTTAATGTATTTTACCTCTTCTTCAAGAAGAACATGTAATTCTCTTGTGCAATCTTCTAATCTTCTGCGATCTGCACAGTCCACCACCCAAATTAGGCCATCTGTGCATTCAAAGTAATTTCGCCAGTATGATCTTAATGATTTTTGTCCTCCAACATCCCATATATTCAAATTAAAGCTGTAAATGATCATTAGTTATTTCAACAATACAATAATTTGTAAAATTACCCTCGATGTTCCAAAGTTTTTATATTGAATCCAAGAGTGGGGCTGATTGTGTTTATGTCTTCTCCAATAAATCTTTTTAGAATCGTTGTTTTACCAGCATTGTCCAAACCTCTGTATAAATAATGTTAAGGAGTTATTCAGTAAAAAATCAAACAGATGGTCATTTATTTCAAAGATTTCAAAGGACTAAAAAAGGATACAGCATTAGAATTCGCATCTCTTTTTCTTTTTGTTTCATCTTCTTTAGCACTGTTAGAAACCCCATTTTGTTCTATAATTTCTGTCGCTCGTTATAAAATAAAATTTTCTTTTGTAACTTTACTACACTTTTCAGGACTTTGTTGGACTGAAGGCATTTTTTTTAGGTTAGAATAAAATTAACATTGTAACTTAGGCCACCCACTTTGCATTAAATTTGGAATATTCAAAATATTTAAATATGTCAAAAATTTAAAACAAAAAACATTAATTAATAAATAGTAATAATATTCAATACAATCTTAACTTTTACAATTAATTTAAATTTAATTTATTAAACTAATGCTTTATAATATTATTTTTTTATTTATAATATGAAGCAAACAAATTTAAATAAAATTAATAACAGCAAAACAATTCCCAAAATCGAAGTCTTTTATTCTCAAACAAATATATAGAAAAAATCCTTAGAAATTGTCTAAGTCGTTTGGAAGAAAAAATGCAGATAATTTTTCAATTAAAGATAATGCAAGATAATGGCTAATGGTCGAAAGGAAAAAAACGAGTTAATTTTCGTGTCTAGAAGTCAATATTCCCAGGTAAACCAAGCGATAAATTGGCCTATTTAAGCTTAAAAAGAACAAAAATATATTTCAGTTTGAAACGACACCCTCGCATATATAAAATGGCACTTAGAAGCCGTTTGTACCGCATTTTATTCGTTCTGCTTTTCGTCAATATAGTTGCTGGGAATTCGGCAGACACAATTAAACGCGCCCAGAGAAGACGTAAAAACGAGCAAAAAATCGTAAAAAGTATAACCGAATAATAAAGTCGAAATGTTTTATTAGTTCACATACCGTTCCTGGGTCTTGGTCCTTACTGCACCGGATGTCCTGCACATTACTGCGATGACGATCCCGCCATTATCCATGGTTACTGTTGCGGATGCGCTTCATTTTTTGGCAAGTTACTGCAATAGCAAAAAAATTGTTATTTTGTTATTCTGTTTTGTAGATAAACTACCAGTGAGATGTCCTAATTATTTGAGTTGTCCAACGAATATGAAGGATTTGTGCGAGAAATACGAATATATGATGCACTGTTGTTGCGAAGGATAAAAACGTTTTGGTGAGGTCCTGATGTCCAATAAATCAATAACTGATTTATTACTTTTAATAGCGGATATTTGCTCATAATGAAACTAAAGAAAATGTTTGGGTTTTGGGTTGTAGTTTTTATTTTTAATATGATTTGTAAATTGAAAGTGAAGTAATAGCTTCAAATGATTCAAAAACGCAGCTTCGAAGCTTTAATATTTAATTAAAAAATGTATAGCTAACATTTTAATTAAAATAATTCCTCATATAAATTTATTCATTAAAAAATTATTGTCGTTTGTTTTAAAATAGATAGTTTATGGTAATTTATGTTTATTGTTAATTTTAAGAGATCATATATTTTAAAATTGACTACTTTTATGTTTCAAAGTTTTTGTTTGGAAAACAAAGCAATAAAAATAACGTTTGGATTAGACGTAAAAATATATTAAAACTTAAAACTACTCCGGAATGATAAATTCAGTTTTCAAATTCAAGTTTTTTTATGGAAACGTAAGTAATTTCAAGCTATGCTAGAGTATTATAAATAACCAGGAAAATAAAATATCTGTTGACTATAATTGTTACTTTAAATGTAAAAATAAATTAAACCTATTAAAGAAATATAAATTATTTAATAATAAAAGTATGATAATGAAAAACATGAAAACGCAAATTGAGATTTCTTTAGTAACGTAAGAAATTATTTTAATTATCAAAACAATTCAAAAATATTGAAACAAAAGCTGCGCTAATGTGATAATTGGTAATTGTTACAAATCAATTTTCTGATGTACTTACTAATCTTAAAATGATTTAAGTTTAAAAAGAAATTAAAGACCATTTATAAATTTGAATCATTCATTTTCTCTAAAAACATTTAATAAAATTTATTGGTAAAAAATAAATAAAAAAGTTATTATTCTAAACGCCAAAATTTATTAAAGAGAATTTTTTTAAGTTTGAAAACGATTTAAAAAAGTTAAAACAAAGACCAATTAATTAATCAATTATAGTTGATAACAATATCATAAAAATGAGTAAAGAACAAGTTAAATTATTGTTACGAGTTGGTTATTTCGATTAAAAAAAAATCTGACATCGTCGTCGGCGAAATAGGTTTATTTATTCTAATTGCTATAACATCGATAATATACATATTTCCATGCTTCGGTGTACTTTTAAAATAGATAAATTACAAATAAAATTCGGTTAAATTCTACAATAATAAAGAAATAACTAAAATAATTAGAAGTTTAGCTCTATATACTATATTAATATTAAAAAAGCGTATTAAGCAATTATTTAGTATTTATAAATAAATCAACAAATTTTTTGAAAAGAATTTATAAATACTACGAAGAAGACTTACAATTTTCTTTAATTACCTTTCTTTTTTAGTTTCTTAAACCAATCAGTAGATTATTGTTATCTCGGGCAGAAAGAGCTTAAGAGTCGGCAGCCTTGTTCTAGGGGACATCGAGCTCAAAAAAGAAAATAAATTAATTTAAAGGAAGTTATATTTAATCTAAAAACTTATATTAACATTTATTGATATATGAATAAATGAATATAATATAATTAACGACTCCACACGTAAAAAAAAATCACATAGGGAAAAAATAGTTTTCTAAATTAAATGTTTTAAGGCACACAACCAATTTTCAAATTTTTAAAATCAATTTGAAAATATCAAAACAAAGGCAGATTAATAGATCTTAAGTATTTTTTACAATTAATCTTAATTAAAAGGAACAAAAAAATATTTCCTGTTTCATTAATTCTAAAATTTTAATTAAAAAAATCAATAGAAAAGTCATTAATTTAAGTAATTAAGCAATTTCTAATAAAAAAAGAAAAAGAAATAAAAAAGTTATTGCAATATTTAAATATTCCAAATGAAAAAAAAAACATTTTTTTAGATTAATCAAAATATTTCATTAAAATAGTCTTTTATTTATTCCAAATAGTTAGTTTTTTCTTTTGACGAAATTCCTATAAATTATAATAAAATACTCGATATCCTGCAGCATTTTTTATTCTATATTATTTATTCAAAAATTTTAATAAGTAAATGAAAAGAAAGGTTATCTCTTTAAATAATTTAACAATTTCTCATAAAATAGAAAAAAGAAATAAAAAAGTGAGTGAAAAATTAAATTTAGCAAATTAAAAAAAAACTTTTATTTGGTTAATCAAAATATTTAATAAAAATAGTATATTATTTATTACAAATAGTTTGTTTATAAATCAATAGACTAACTTTTTTCTTTTGACGGAATTTCTCTAAATAATAATTAAAAAAAAAATCTCGACATCCTGCATCTATTTTCCTTCTATTTAATTTATTTAAAAAGTTTTAATAAAAATAAAATCAATAAAATGTAATTTAAAAAAAAACAATTAAAAAAAAATAATTAAAATGTGATGGTAGTATTAAATATTTCAAATGAAAAAAACTTTTATTTGATTAATCAAAATATTTAATGAAAATAGTATTTTATTTATTACAAATAGTTTGTTTATAAATCAATAGACTAACTTTACCTTTTTTCTTTTGACGGAATTCCTATAAATTAAAAATAAAAATGAAAAAAAAAAAACTCGACATCCTGCATCATGAAATATTTATTAGAGATATAGATAGACAGATCGAAAAGGGCTATCGAACTCTTTGCACATATGAAAGTGTGTGCTGACTATCAATAAATACACAATAAATAAAACGACCGGAAGGGTGAGGTATGTATATAGCACTTATACATAAAACACACATGACATGACTAATACAATAGAAAAACAACAGCCAGTGCAAATTATTCCAACTGCATTTAGATTGTTCAGCATGGATTCGATGGCGTGGGTGTGCCCTGCACAGCCAATTAGTTAATTCGAAAATGTATCGCTTCTTCTTTTTCTTATAGCAGCAGCGGCATGAAGCATTTAGCAGTTGCTGTTATTATATTGTCATCAAAATGAGCCATTTTCGGTCGCACTAATGATTGACCTTTATTGTCTCTAATTGGGTTTCCATGCGCACAAATTTAATTGGCACTATACTTGTATGATGTGAAGGCACTAATTGATCGATTTATGTAATTCGATCTCGAAGGCGAATTCATTTATTGCATGAATTTTTCATTAACGCCATCGCGGTTTGCATAATTGTGGCGTTCCAATATATTAATGACCATTGAGGCGTATAAAATGCATTATTAATCTCTCTATAGGAAGCGAATTTCAGACAAAGTCAGACTGGTGGACACGGCTTCATTGCCATTGAATTTATGGCGCAAATGAAAGTGTTTACGCTTTAAAGTGATTCGTTTTTGTTGCGTTCAGTTAATTTAATCGTATATCCCAATGTAGATTTAATGCGTGAAAGGGTTGCGAAATTTTTGCAATAGTTTTTTCCTAGTAGAAATCCAGTTTAAGGATTAAACATATTTAAGAAAAAAGGAAAAAAAAATATTTTTTTATTGTACAATTATAAAAATTAAAATCGAAATGTAACCATTGATTGTATTACTTAATATTTAAACTTATTTGTTTAAAATTTAATTCACAATTTATATACTGATTGTCGATTTTCCCAACCCGTAAATGGGTAACTTCAACAGTTTTGACAATTTAGATTCCATTAAATAGGCAAAATGGGCAGAATTTTACGCCTAACTTATATCCGTTTACAAAAATCAGATATGTCTCCTGGTTCCCGAATTATCCAGAAAAAAACTGGAAACCATCGAATTTTTTGATAATTTATTCCAAAAAAAAACTATTAGTCTTAGAAAAATTGTAACAATTATTCTTAATAGATATTTTTAAGTTCAATCCAAATAATTTTACAAAATTGTCAGGGATTTCTTGAATTTTGAGATAAAAAGTAAGCTTACATTTTTTTATATGATAACCATTGTGGTCTAAGGGCTTATCAATTATTTTATTTTTTTCTGATTACAACGATGTAGCATTTTGTATGTTTATATTTGGAAATTATTAGTAAACATTAAAAAACGTGTTTTTTTGAAGTAATCAGAGAGGCCGTAATGTTTCTGATGGGACTACTGCATTGAAAATGAAGAAATGACATTGAAGAAATAGAATAATTTTATAATTATAAAATAGGATTTAAGTTGAGTGTAAGATTCTGCCCATTTTTGAATATTTAGTCCAATTTCTTACTTTAGAAGGGTAAAAGTTACCTATATTCGGTTAAGAAAATGACCACCCTCTATATTTTTTTACAAATTCTTTAATAACTTTTAATTAGACTTAATTTAAATAAATAATAAGTTTGTTTTAAGGGAAACTACTTGTTAAATGTTATATTTTTGGTTTTTTGTGAAAATTTTTCAGTTTATTTTGTCTTTTCAAATGGTTATTATTTTCCAATTATTGTTAGAGTCAAAATACGTCAAAATAATTATGCGATCGATTTGCAAATCATCATACTTTGAATTTCGATTTCACAAAATTAGTAATAAAGGATTTGACACCCTTTACATTAATAGCACAGAATTATTTAGCTTATAATAAGACTTTTCTATTAAAATATTAAAAATAATTCAACTATTTTTTTTATAACTTACAATTTAAAATATTATTGATTCAGTGATTAATTCTATATCTTTTAATTAAACTTTAAAAATAGCTTTTTTAGTTGTGAAAAACAGATAAATTGTTTTGTAGCTGTTGTCAGATCTTTTTAATTAAATTTTGTTTATCTCAGCATTAGTTACATTTTCCAATTTTTGTTATTTTTCTAATATGGTTAGAGTCACGTCAAAATAATTATATTGCTTATTATAACTCGGAGTTATTTACTGCTGCGATTAATTAATTGTTATTGCTGAAAACCATGAATAGCTTATGATATACAGAGTAATTTTTTTATATAATTTATCAGTGTTCTATTTTTGAAATATTGTTTATATTAAATTTGGCATAAACTAAACTACAAATTATTATTACTGATTCCGGCTATTAAAATATTCAAACATTTAAACATTGTTTGAGAAATTATTCAATAAAACAAACTTTCACAATTTTTATTATTGCAGGCCATTTTATATTATAAAATGCTATAATTTTGAAAGTTCTCAGTGACTATTTATACGGAAAAATAAAAATGTTAAAAGTTTGGAATAAAGGGATGTCAATATTTACCTTCAATATATATATATATAATGTACTTTTTCTGTGCTTTGAGCACAGGGAGGCTATCGACCCGAAGGTCCTTCGGCCATGGTGATGGGGATGCCTACCCAAACACCACTACCCATATCTTG
>JASKGO010005551.1:0-43239 GCA_030556065.1 Holobus sp. GC000080
GTCCAAACGGCACCGAAAATATGCTCAGTTTCGTTCTTACTTTCAGACAATACATGGAAAGTAATTACGGGAAAGCCTTGGTTCATTGCAGGTTCGTATAGCTGCATTATATAAATGAATTTCCCTTTTTGCATCGTTAAATATGCATTTATGCATTAATTATTGCTTACAGTGCTGGTGTTGGAAGAACGGGTACACTAATTGCAGTTGATATTCTTCTGCAAACCATCCGAGATGATGGCGATTTAGATATTTATACGGTTGTGGCCAATTTGCGAGCGCAAAGACATAAAATGGTCCAAGCTGAGGTTTGTTTTTTTTTTATTTGAAAATTATTTATTTAATGGCAAGCGCCTAATGGATTTTTTAAATGAAATTAATTATGTTTATTGTTGTTGCAGGAACAATATTTGTATATTTATCGATGCGTTAATGACTACATACTCAATCCGCCAAAGTTGAAGGAAATTAAAGTGGCGGATGCAATTTACGAAAATGTTCCAAATATTATTGAGCTTCAAGGTAAATATACATTTTGTTTATTTGATTTTTTCTTGTTTTTTTTTTGGTTTTTTAAATGGAAATTTTAATAGTTTTTTTTTTCTTTTGCTTGCAGATTTCAATTGTGGCAATGGTAAAAGTGACACTAATGAAAACATCGATATAGTTATTAGTTAGTTCATTGTGTTACTAGTAATGTTTCCATGTTCTAGCGAATATAATTACGTAATTATTGTGATAAATTTTACTCCATGTATACATAAATCAAATACATATTTTTTATTGGAAATGATTTTTTAATATAAACAAAAAAAATTTAAAGGAAAGAAATCGCCCTTTTCTTGTCATAGTATAAATGAAAACTATGCTGAAAACCAAATTAAGCTTGAAACATTATTTAAATTAAAATAACAAAATTACTAATAAGATTTAATTTTTTTTTTAAATATATTAATTAATTATTATTCATTTATTAATAAATCTATCAAACTTTCTGTCATTATACGTTTGAAACCTCAAAAAAAAAAACAGAGATTAATTAATTTTTTAACCACATCCATATTTGTAAGAGACTATTTGTAGTTTGATTGAAAGTTAAAATCATCCTTTTTCAGTATTTCCTCTTCTAAAGCTGCTTTCTGTATACAAATACTGCTTAAAAAGAAATATTAAACTTGATCGTAATGAGAGTACAAATAGGGCGAGTTTACCAGCCATAAAAAGCAAGAAGAAAATAGTTACTTATGCATTTTTTTGAACATCGTCGACACCATTTGCAGCATTTTGTTTTCAGCTGTTTCCATTAATTCATTCACACACAAAAAAAAAACATTTCAAACCGCGTGTTCTTCGAAGTAAAGTATATACTATGCATAAATGCACATCTAAGGCCTTTAGTAAAGCCTAATAAAGACCTAATGTGAGAATATCATCAAACTGATTAATTAATTAATTTTATATAAATGTAATTAATCAGCTTTTAGTGGATAGTGGATTTTTCGAAACATTTAATTTTGGAAAGAAAAAGTTTTTCTATGACGGGAAAAATGGCTAAAGTGCGCAAAGAAAAGCCACGAAAAAATTCTTCAGGTAACAACGAATCTGCACAGGAAACTTCGCAAAATTCCTATTTGGAAAGCAACGATCCGGACCAGGGAACTCAAATGCAGCAGAGGAAAAATACATTTCAAAAACCGACAACAGCTGCACTCCAAATGGGGAAAATTCGGAAAAACAAGAAAATGTACGGGATACGCAGCATTACTGGATTCCATAAAACATTTTACCCCTGTTCCGAGAAAATTGTTAAGGAAATGAAACGATTGATGAAGTCGACCGAATTGTGCATTCCAAAGTTACCGTTTTCAAGATTAATTAGAGAAATTAGTGGTCAGTACGGAGAGTTCCGTTTCGAATCTCCAGCACTGGAAGCTCTGCAGGAAGCTGCGGAAACATTTATTGTACAATTTTTGGAAGATTCTTTTCAATTAACTAGACATGCTAAACGACAAACTTTAAATGCAACCGATGCGAAACTTCTAAAAACGCTTTTGACTCCTCATGTGCCTAGTTTGTCGTAATTTACTATTTTTCAAATTAAACATTCTATGACTAATTAGTAACAGCAACTAACTAGTTGTTGTTGCTATAAAATTACCTAATGAGATTTCAACAACATTACTGTAATATTACATTTGGATTCTTGTTTAAATCACTCTTTTCATTTATATAGAGCATATTTCATTGTAAGCCTTTACAATTTATTCTTTACTTTCACCCCTACCTCTCAGATGAATACAACAAAATTAATATTAATTTGAATTGATCAACCGCGAAGAAATGCGATATAAAATAGGATTTTTAAAAGCCATGGTATGTGGTTGTAAATTGGTTGTAAACCAGTTGTGAACAACAAATTTGTCCACGGTCCAGGGGTAACTAAGGTTGGGGGGCGTAAGGGAAAGGTGTAGAGAAGGTAGGGATTGAACTGTGACGTAATTTCCCCCCACCTAACCGTTGACCGTCTCTTGGTTGTCAATTGTCAAAAAACGATCTTTCTTTTTGACGCGAGCTAACGTTGACTACACGTTGAAACATGTCGTAAGTAAATCTTGATTATTTATAGCAATCCTTTAATAAATCTTTCGAAATTATTATCAAAATTGATTTTTTTTGTATCTAAATATCAAATCAAGTAATATTTGCCTGTTATTTTAGGTCTAAAGTCTCCCGCGACACATTCTACGAATGTGTGAATGGCTTGCTAAAGTATTCCAAACAAAATCGCAAAAAGTTCTTGGAAACCGTGGAAATCCAGATCGGTTTGAAGAATTATGACCCTCAAAAGGATAAGCGTTTCAGCGGCACTGTCAAGTATGTACACCTGACTTAACTGCTACCAATCTTTTCCTATCTGGAAAATGCATTGAGGTTAATGTTCAGGAAGCCTAATGGCGGACCTGCACCCAGGGTCTTAAAACAACTGGGGAGATAGTTACTTGTTAATTATCGAACAGTCCTTTACTTAGAATAGGTTTAATCAATGTGGTAAGAACTACCCAAGAGAAAAAAAGAAAAATAATTGTGTTACCTGAATACCTCAATGGACAATCTTACAATAATGTTGAATCTTTTACAGACTAAAGCATATCCCAAGACCTAAAATGCAAGTGTGCATCTTGGGAGATCAACAGCATTGTGATGAAGCCAAGGCCAATAATGTGCCTTTCATGGATGCTGAAGCATTGAAGAAATTGAACAAGAATAAGAAACTGGTGAAGAAACTAGCCAAAAAGTATGATGCCTTCTTGGCTTCTGAAGCCTTGATCAAGCAGATCCCGCGTCTGTTGGGTCCCGGTCTTAACAAAGCCGGCAAGTTCCCTGGTTTGTTGTCCCATCAGGAATCTATGGTTCAGAAAATTGATGAAGTTAAGGCCACTATCAAATTCCAGATGAAGAAGGTAATTTCCTTGTTTAATCATGCACTAAAAATAAAATTTTGAGCACGATCAAGCCAACAAGCTGGTTTTTACAATAACTTGAGTGTACGGAAGATTTGTGCAAAAGCAATAACAAGTAACCATTCTAAATGCCTCAAACATTGGTTTGAAGCTGTGGTCATTGTTAACAGTTATGTTATTTTTTTCGGACGACTTTGTAATTATTTTTCTATTAATTTTATAGGTATTGTGTCTGTCAGTTGCTGTGGGACATGTTAACATGACTGAAGATGAATTGGTGCAGAATATCCATCTCTCTGTCAACTTTTTAGTGTCCCTTCTGAAAAAGCATTGGCAAAATGTTAGGTCTTTGCATATTAAGTCCTCTATGGGCCCAGCGCAACGTTTGTATTAAATAATTTATGTTACAAACTTGAAAAATTAATAAATAAAAAACTGAAAAATATTATTTTATTTTTCTGTTATGAAAATATTAATTCTTTGTATTAAATTTGACATTATTTTAAATGTGTGTTCACTTTAGAGTTGCATTGCAGGGCTATAGTTAATAATGGAAAATTAATTTCACTTATTTGATGCACAAACATTAAATATGAGGTAAGTTAAAATGAAATTAAAAGTTGTTAAAATGGGTGCAGATAAGAACTCAACATTAGTTTCATATGCTTTATTAGTTAGAATAATTTTTATTAAATAAAAGAACGTCTTAAACTTTTACAAAAATAGTTCATAGATTTAAAATACTTACGGGACTAAAATCTAAAAGCATTTTTCAACTACAAAAGACGCTTATTGCGTTTCCCCTGTGTCTTAACTTCTTTAACTTTCGAGGCGAACCTCAAAGAATTGAAGGTTTCATTCAAATTTTCCTCCAGCGGCGATATATTGACGAACATGATAGTTTTGGAATCTCCGCCAAGACTCGATTGCAACAAATACGTCAATTTTGAATTGCGATACGGTACATGTCGTTCCTTATTAAATAAACTCAACATAACGGTGCCCAAGGAAGCTAAACTTTTGTTAATATTCTTCGTCTCTGTCATTCGTTCGGAATTTTTAGCATTTTCAGAACCGGCCAAGTCCACAAGACTTATCGAACCGTTCAAACAAACATTGCTAACACTGTTAATGGCCCCAACAGTCAACTTGATGACCATATGAGATCTGGAACTGTGCAAATTCAAGTTGGTTGAAGCGACAGCTCGATTGTTATTAGCCAGTGTTAAAACCGTTTTTAATTTCGTTGCATTTGCCACCGGTTCCGACTTCAGATTAGTCACACTGACATTTTTTCCTGAGTTGAAGAGTATATTGAATGGACCTTTGAATGTAGGGTTCAACAAATCTCGGATTGTTTCGTTATAAATTTCCAGGACGCTGACACTGACTTCGTACTTCCAATTAAAATTTTTCAGTTCTTCGATGCGCTTGAAAAGCAATTTAACGGAGAGCGGAATCATGCCGGGGTTTTCCTCGTTGCCCATCATTGTAAAAGTTTTCCCGGAACCTGTTTGGCCGTAAGCAAAGACGCAAACGTTGTAACCGTCCAGTGTGGATTCGACCAGTTGGGCTAACTCTTCGAAAATCTCCGTTTGAGTTGTCGGTCCGGGAAAGACTCGATCGAAATTGAATTCCGATTTGAGATCAGTCATTTTGCCGTTCATGCAACTCATGCTGCCCTTTTCCTTTTTCACCTCGAACGTTGATTCGTTGATAAAGTTGAAATTGCAGGGTAACTTGTCGTATTCGTCGTCCATTAAGGGCCTTACCCTGCAGAACACTCGAATATTTCCTTTTAAGTCCTGTATCTGATTGTGCAGTTGTTTCTTCAACATATCCTGCTCCAGTAAAAGATTTTGCAGAATTTCTATTTTGCTTAGGTCCTCAATATGGGCTTTGCTTACTTCCTCATACTGGATTTTTATATTCGCCAGCTCATTGTAGTGCTTCTCTAGTTTCATGTGCTTTTCTTGCAGTACTTGGTTTTCAGAAAACAACGTTTCAAATTTGGATTGCAGTATCTCATGTTCTAAAAATATTAATTTCAATACACATTTGAAATTAAAATACAAATACTTACCTTGCTTGATTTCTTTATGCTTCTCCACAAGAGCTTTATGTTTTTCATCAAGCTGCATAAACCTTCCCTTGTAATCAAATTTGGATAATTTTGCAGTAGTACCAGAAGTCACTGAAGCAGCAGAGGCAGTTCTCTTTAGGCCTACATTTTGACCACTACTAACAGTCTTTGTAAGTTGATTACTACTAACAGTCCTTGCAGTTTGTCCAAATGGTCTCTTATTAATTATTGTTTGTCCAATAGGTTTTGCTTGTCCGTCAGTTTTTGTTGGTGCAAAAGTTTTTGTAGTTTTTGGACCAGTTATTGCAACTCTTGACGTAACAGAAGTTGTTGGAGGTTTATGTTTTGCAATTGATCTGCGAGTTGCTTTAAATGTAGGTCTGGTAATAGTTGGCTGAACCTTTGCCACATTTTTGAGGGTAGTTGGTTTTACAATATTTGGATCGTTTATAATGTTTCTTAATATTTGCGTTGATTTTGGCGTTGGAAGCCTGCTTTTGGAAATATTCATTTTTGTTGGAAGTTTTGACCTAGACTGTGGTTTAGACGTCGTTGACATTGTTATCAAAACGTTATCTGAAAAAATGTGACCGTTTTAGCAAATATTTTAAATGGCAGATGTTGCTTACCAATTTAATACCAAGCCTAGCAAAGAAATACACGACAACAATTACTCAAATTACTGGACTTAACCGTTTTTCACGTCTGATTTCAAACTGTTTATATGCTAGTGATAAATTACAGTAAACTGTAAATTAGTAATTTTGTCTTTTTAGTATACAAGCCTGGAAGAACTTGTTCTTTTATTGCGTGCTCTTCTCATTCCCTGCTATTCTACATTTTAGTGATATTTTCATGGCGTAGAGGAACGGACATTTTCCGCGGGTTGATTATGGGTAATTTCCCATCATTCCTTATTATCATTCGAATTTTAGAATATTCAAAACTTTCCGATTTTTACTATACAATATCCTAAAATTTGAATTTCTCAGAAAATTTGTATGTAAACATCTTTTTGTTTACAGAAACCATTGGGGAAGATGATGATGCTGTTTATCAATACTACACCATAATTGATAACTCTAATTCACTAATAGCCCAGGCTGATGGTAACTTTACATTGATTGGGAACCCAGTAAATGAAGATGGTAGACAAATTATGCTGCTTTCACTTAGCCAAAATGAAAATGATGATGAAGGCTCTGAAGTTTTGCTCGAAACAGTGTCAGATGATGTAGCACCACTGGAAACAGAATCTGAAATTAATGGTGTATCTATGCCAGATGTTGAGTATGTACCTGTTTTACCTAGTAATTCAACTCTTGAAGCAGACGAGAATTTAATTGGATTTGATCCTGATATCATATCTGTAAAACCTGAACAGTTAAATGATGAAGAAATAGAAGATGAAAATTTGGATGCTCATGAAGGATATCACAAAGTACTTTTAGATGATGGCTCATTTGCTTTTATTGATAATACAGTGTGGAACACTCTTATTAAAAGCACAAGCAAAGATTCAGGTTCAACATCATCATCATCATCATCATCACTTACTCAACAGCAGCAGCCATTGAAAACCATAAAAAAGGAAAAGAAATTTGCTTGTGCATTTGCAGGCTGTGATAAAGTTTATAGTACATCACACCATTTAATGGTAAATTTTCATATTTAAAGTTAGAAAGCACTTATTAAAGATATTTTTAAAGGTCCATGCCAGAAATCATTCAGGAAATCGTCCTTATCACTGTCCATTTCAAGAGTGTGGGAAATCATTCGCCACAGGATACTCGCTTAAGGCTCATCTGAGAACTCATACTGGAGAGGCACCCTACGGATGCACGGTGTGTCCGAAGAGCTTCAAAACCTCGGGCGATCTGCAGAAGCATATGAGAACTCATACGGGCGAGAAGCCTTTCAAGTGTCCGGTGGAAGGCTGCGACAAGTCTTTTACAACGTCCAACATTAGAAAAGTGCATATCAGGTCGCACACAGGCGAACGTCCATATGCTTGCACTTATCCAAACTGCAAAAAAGCATTTGCATCAGCTACAAACTTCAAAAATCACATGAGAATTCATTCGGGGGAAAAGCCGTACCAATGTCCTGTCTTTGTAAGTAAACCGCTGATTTCTTTTTCCTTTTTTGAAATTTAATTAACTTATTGGTTTATCAATTGGTGAAAGTTTTGATAAATCAATAAAGGGTTTTAAAAAAGGAATAAAAAATGTCGGTAAATTGTTTTTTGTAGTTTAGTAACAAAGTGTCACAAGCAGTGAATCAATTGATTGATATTTTATGTATTTGATTGCTGCAGGAATGTGGAAAGCGCTTCACAGAGTATTCGTCATTATTCAAGCACAATGTGGTTCATAAAGTATTCGTTCCACTGATATGCGAGTATTGCAACCAGCAATGTAAACATGAGAGCACCCTCAAGGCACACATGCAAGCGGTTCATAAATTGGTGATAACGGAAGACGGAACGGAAATCAGACTGGATAAGGAATTCAATGGTGTCTACCTTGTGACCTCTTCGTAAATAAGTTTTAGATTACCGATATCTTTTAAAAATATTTTTAAATAAGGTTTTTTGTGAGGATTTAGCTTTTAAGTGTCTATTTTCATGGTACCAGCTAAGAATAATGTGTTTTTTTATTATTCATAATTTAAGAAGTTAATTAATTAAATTAGCTTATTGGAAGTTGTCTCCTTGCAAAAAATACTCCCTCGGGGTATTTTTTAATTGTATGTTTAACAGATTCTTGATTAAATTTTTTTTCGTTTATTTATTTTGTCCTGCGTATTTATTTTTGATTTCAGGGAAATCGAGGAAGTATATCCTAAGGATTGGACAAATATTAATTTTTACTAGTTTAACTCTTCAATTAAAAAGTGGTTTAGCCAGGTTTAGATTAATAATACAAATATTAAATATTTAGTTTCAAATAAAAAACAAACTTTGATTGATTTTAAATTAAAACAAATTGATTGCATTTTAAATCACGCAAATTACTTCATTTGAAATAAAAAGAATAATAAAATTAGTCCACTTATTCTTTTTACTTAACGCGTTTTTGATTGTCAAATGTTAATAGATGTAAAAAAAAAAATCATATTTGAGGAAAAAAAATCTAAGGGGTGTCCTTAAACTTTTGCAAAGTAAAGCAACCATCTGATAAAGGTGAAAGTTCTTGTAACTAAGTATAAAAACAATGAAAGATTTGAGACAATTGCATATGAAATTTATGCAAAAAACGTAAGCTACATTAATAATGTATTGATTACAAAATGCGTGTTTTCCTATACTTAAAATACGCGACCCATCTAAATTACAAACGGCACTTTACACTTATGCCCACAATACAATAAGTTATACAGCTGCACAAATAAGTCCAATCAGTGTTTATATCACAGCTTTAAATTTGCAATTATGCTATTTCCTTCATAACAGCAATATTCACCGCATTTTCCACTACGCGTCAGAATCAGTAACAAATACTAACTTTGCGCATATTTGCAATTTGGTTACAAGCCCCTAATTAACATTACACAAATATAATAACAATAATACCAATAGTTCTAATACTAATTATTCAGTCGATTATACAGGATGAGTGATTAAAGCCGGTCCCATTTAGAAATTTATGCAATTGCTTAAATTACTACCAAATCAATCACCCTGTAAAAAAAGAATTCGCACTGGCTGCTCAGTGCAATTCGTTCTTAAGTGGACTCTCCGATGAAATGCTTGGAAGTAAAAGCGGATGCTGGCACCAGTTCCTTCAGCGAGTAGTATTTGGTGTGATCGTCATGCTCGACGTTGGTGATATGTAAGAAACAACAAGGCAAAGAAATCTGCGTCTTGGGCGGTAAAGGTGCCGGTTTACTTGACTTTCTCTCCAACTTTTTCTTCTTTTTGTTCTTCTTGCCGGGCGTCGACAGCGATATATTCTCGGGATCCGCAATAAGCGTCTCGATTTGCATCCAGAGGGAATTGGCGGCGTCTTCCTGATCGAAACTGAAACCCACTTGAATTGTGTGGTCGCCCGAGTAGAACATTGTGTGGAATGTTGGTGACGAGACGGTGTATGTGGAGAGATTATCTATGGTGTCGCGCCACAACATAAAACTGGTGCCTCGTTCGGCCAGGATTATCTGGATGCGGCGCTTGTTGCGACTTTTCGCTTCACCGACGTCTAGGATGACCACTGGGATGCCTGTGAATTTAATTTGCCAGTCTTCTTCGGTCATTGTTTTCGTGTAGAGATTTGCAAGACAGCCTCCTACGAACACCTGAAAAAAATAATTTTTTTTAGAGAAAAGTATTTTTTTTTAAAGTTCATAATCAATTTTTTTTTGTAGTTTTTAATTAATGAATAATTTTTTATTTATAATTTGTACTTTACACAAAATTATTTCCAATTGATTGATATAACTTTCAATTTTGTATCACTTCCGGTTTAACAAGCAATGACCACAACTATGATTTTTAAAAGGAACGTCTTCCTTCCTCTTTTAGGCTTTTCAGAGGTGATTTTTAATCTAAAACTGATGTTGTTTGTTATGCTTTTTATTTAATCATCTAATTTTAATATAAAAATTTAATTTCGTTATTTTATAATATCAAAATTGAAGTCAAGAGTATATAGTTTGCACCATTTGCACGCTGTTTGCACTAAAAACAGAAATTTCTAAGAAAATTTGAAATAATTGGGATTATCCTAATCAATTTGAAAGTTCAGCAATAAATTTTTAAATCTTTATCACCCTGTATAAGATGTGTATTTGAAAATTTCTAGTAAATTATATAAAAACGTTTTTATTTAATTATCTATTCCATTTTTTTTTTCGTTATACTCAGCAAGGAGGTATTTTCCAAACTTGAATTATTTGTTCCATGAAAATCCAAGGCTATAAGCAATCATCTTCGGTAATAGCTTATGACTCAATATTCGATTTACGACGGTAGGTAAACAAGGATGAGCTCAGAAAAAATACGCATTAGCCAATATTGTATAATTAGCTTATCGTTTAAGTGCAAAATCAATCACTTGCCCACTATTTTTAGGCATCTTAACAAAATTAAACTCCCTCCAACCTACACTATAACTAGTTGTATGTATTAAGATACAAATAGGGCAAAAGTTTTCGCCCTAGAAATAGACGTCGCTTTTGTGACATTTCATAAATTGATAGCAGAAGCGCCCGCGGTTTACGTTTATTTTATTGTC
This sequence comes from Holobus sp. GC000080, assembly GCA_030556065.1. Lineage (NCBI taxonomy): Eukaryota > Metazoa > Arthropoda > Insecta > Coleoptera > Staphylinidae > Holobus > Holobus sp. GC000080. Next base: position 10,779 of record JASKGO010005551.1, read on the forward strand.
GCCGGGAACCGCAGTAAAGGTCCTTAAATAACGGCGACATAAAACGGTAGAGGCAAAACGGGAGAGCAAGGGAAGCAAGCAAAGGCACAAATACCATCGATTTTTCATGAATACTTCCCTGTATCTTGAAGAATAAAAATAAAATGTTGTGCTTGCTTTACACTTTTACCACTATTTTCCAAGTAATTTGCAAGTTTATGCTTCTTTGTACGAAAGTTTGCAGGTGGAAAACTTTATTTTGATTAGTTTTCGTGACTTTTTTTAAATTAATAAATATTACATTATTTGAAAATATAATAATATTACAATATAATAAATTACAAAGTTTCCACTTTATTATTTTGTTAAAATAAAACGCAAGGAGCGCAAAACAATCGCTGTCCCTTAATTTTTATTTAATGTCTGAAATTGATGAGAAATGAAGTGATAATATTATTGTTTAAAAACCAAAGTTATATGGCGTTTAGGCTTCATTTTTGTGTGGAGTAAGACATCAAATTGTTTTGAAAAAAATGTAGATTATTAATTGAATTTAATTTTAAATATTTCAGGGAACTATTTTAATGAAAGTTTTTTTTTAAATAAAAAAATAAAATATTAAATATCAATTGTAAAACACTTTTTTCGGCACTAAATTATTAAGAAGTAATTATTCTTTCAAAACAATATTTTGTTTCACAAAGCAAAAAATACCGAAAGAAATCTGAATACATTGCATAAACACTTAAAAGTTCCCATTGAAATAAATCATGGTAAATTCAAAACGAACTGAAAAATAACATTTTACGCGTCATTATTGCCAAAAACCCAACCGAAAGCAATCTTTAAGTTAAAAACAATCCTAAAGACAAATACCCGGTTTACAAGTTTCTCACGTTAAAGACTCGGCGACGTATAAATTATGGGTGTTAGACGTGCTGAATTTACAAGACGATGTCAAAGGTCGTATGTTAACTGTTCATATACCAATGTGTATCGTGTATGTATAAACTATAAAAATGTATAATAATATTTATAAATTACAAGTTGGGTGGATTTCGGTATTGAACACACCTTAGTCTGGAGTCCTTTGAAGGAGTATTCGAGTTGTTCACGTTCGGCCTCGCTCACTAGGCCGTCCGAAGGACTCTGGGCCCTAGATGAGTGGATTTCGCCAGCAGCTTCAGGACTCTCGCAACTTCCGCTGTGTTCGCTTTCCGCTTGTCCTTCGCTTCCGTCCTCCTTTTCGCTGTAACTACTACCGGAGGCAGTCGTGCTCGAGTCTCCGCTTCCTTCTCCTGTGGAAGACAGTCTACGTCGAAGATGGTTTTCTTTGTAGAGGCCATAAGTGTCAACGTAGCCTGTTTTATAGTCTTTCAATGATAAGTTGGACATTGCATGGGTCACGGGCATCGTTTGGTACATTTTCGTACAAGTACAATTTTCTGCAACAAATGAAATGAAATATTATTCAAGAGTTATTTATTGTTTTGGGATATTATATTTATTGGACATAAAATTGATGATTTATTTAGTAATTAATGTCTATTTTATAAATCAAAAACAAATATTTCTTATGATCATTTTGTAAATTCTATTAGTTCTTATTATTTATTACATTTTCTTTAAAGTGAAATAAATAAAATGTCAGTATTTTAAAATACTGTTGAGAAAACGTCATAAATTATAAGAAAAATTGTAACTTTACTATTTTCTAACATTTTGTAACAAATGGGTACTTTGCTAATCCTACTCTGAATCATTTTATTTCGATGCTGTGCATTAATTAAAAAAAGATTTTGAGTTTGATTATTCTTTAATATAGAAAAAAATATTTTATTTATATATTGTTTATTTAATAATTTCTACTAGAAAAGGTATACCATTTAAATTTTCCGTACTTTTTTAATTCTTTAGAGAAAATCCAATTATTTACTTTGATTACGGATTATAATTATTACTTAAATCAAGTGCAACCGATTTTGTAGTCTTTTAACGTTAAGTTAAAAATTCTATTGCTAACACTCATTGTTTAGTCCTTAGTACATTTTCGCACAATTTTTTACAAAAAAATAAGAAGTACAGATAAATTGTTTTCCATGAGAAATTTACTTAGCAGACAAATTAGATGGTTGTTTGCATTAAATACGGTTTCCTTTAGTTATTCTTTGTTCTTTAAGATAATTGCACTTACTGTAAACTATTATGTATGATTACAGCATTAAATATAATGATTATGTAATTGTTATTAACTTCTATTTTCTTTCTATATAATTTTTACATAGTTTTTTTTAAGAAGAAATTTATTATTACTAAGAATTACAATAATTAAACATTTTCTTTCAAAAAAAAAAGTAATTCATCATAGAAAAAAACTGATCGTTATGATAATAACTAAAATAATAATTTTTGAAAGAAAATTATACACAAAGAAAAAATAAAACAAAAGATGCAATTAAAAAGAAAACATAAATGAAAAATGTCTTCGTTTGTTTTCACGTTACTACATTTGTTTCATTTAACAAAAAAAGGTGCGTACTTTAGCTTATCTAACGCAAAAGAATTTACATTATATTTCATTTTATGTAAAATAACAACAGACTCAGACAAGAAACTAAAAAGTAACACGGAAGTAACGAAGCAATTGTTCTTCTGCATAGTTATTACATGAAAAAAAACATTAATTAATAATAATGGCAGGTTCACATCAATAGTTTGTCTGGAGATGAAGTGAAAGAGCAAAGAAAAGACAGAGCAAAAGCAAAACGCTGCGGTGTTTGAGCATTCTATAAAATTCTGTAATAGAAATTTCCAATTGCCTTTGATAATACTACATTAAGATGTTGGTATTATAATTACGAATGTCTAATTAATGAATTAAATTAGCAATTCTCATTATATTTCGTAAGCATAGGTTGGCAGAAATAAAAAAAAGCAGAAGTATATAGAGAGACATCAGAGGAAATGAGGACATTTATTATTTTCTCCGAGTTTCCATGTTTATTAAGTGCACTTTCTTTGCTAATTACGGTACATTTTCAAAAGCGCCCCAATATTTCTTTTTGTAACCTAATGAGTGTTTTGCAATTACCCGCATATTCGCTTCCGTTCAAAATTCACATAAATACAGTATATGAAAGCTGATACTATTGGGAAATTTACACTTTAAAACTGCTGTAATTATATGATATAAGCTAAGTAAACCCAGAACCTAATTTAATTTAATTTAGTTGATTAGTGACATTAATTAATTAGTTTGCTAGATATCTTGCAATTTTAGTAATTAAATCAAAAGTGTGCCGCAATACATACTTTGAATAAGTTTAATATAAATTTATTTTACTTTTTCTGGGCCACTTTTAGTTTTATCAAGTTGTAATGTAATAAAATTCTGCAAAAAAGTCAATTTTCCACTATTTTTTCAATGATAAAAATTCAAAAATTATATTAATGGCATTATTTCCTGTCATATTTGATTTTTTAAATGATTTATAATATTACTTTTAATAAACAATGGCAAAAAATATTTTTTTGATTAAATGAAATTGATTAATTATAGCGAGGGATTTAATTATTTTTATTTTTAAAGAATTTTATATTTTTAATTAAAATTATGTTAACAATGGTTATGATAATGACAAATTAATTATTTTTTTTATAGATTTATAATTTTAATTGATTTTTGATAACTTTATGAATAATTTTATTATTTTTATTATTCTGCATTTAAAATTAAGCAAACTTTTAATATTAAATTTAAGTTTTTCTATTTTTTTATACCAATTTTGGATGATGATTGTGATACTTATGAAATATCACAAATCCTTAATAAGTAACGGTAACTAAATTTTCAAATAAATTAAATTTTCCTTGGTTGTGAGTTGAAACCTTTGAGACAATTACAAAATGTTTACTTGACTCAAACATAGTTTTACGGGTGCAATAACAACTTTTCAGAAAAGAAAGCTTGCATCTCCATATTGAAAAACAAAACAAAGTTCCTTCACGCTGAAATAGCAGATCCGTACGTTCACATTAAAAGCCGTAATTAGAGCAACAAAAGATAGTCATTGTGTTAACTGAAACAAATTCACTAGAAAATGAATTTTGATGAACGGCTAAAAACCTGTCGCATCTTGCTCTTTGTTTAGAATAATTTCCGTTATAACCAACTTCCTCGAGTTCCACCGTGCATTATTGTATTGCTTTTAATTAATAGGAATCAGGACGTAAAAGTTGCGCAAATGTGTTTCATTAAGCCAACGGGGCAAATTAAATATTTTGCATTATAATTTTAAACATTTTAAGATATAAATTTATCTTTACCTTTGCATTTTCATCTTTATTTCCTTCGTAAATTTAAATAAAATGAATCATTTTCACATTTTTTATTTTATTTTTGTTTCTTACAAATGCATAAATTATTTTTAATTAAAAACACAGATTTGAATTCACAATTTCACACTGTAGCTTGTTGTTACAAAATTAAAATCCTTGACTTGTTTGATCGCTCATAAAAAACCAGTTGACACGTAATGAATCTGCTATTGTTTTCAGTTACTCACAAATTTTGTTCATTTAAAATGCTATAAACTGCTTATACTGTTTTGCACTCAAAGGTGCAACTCAATTACTCATAGATTATTTTTCAAGCAAAGCCAATTAATGACTGAGCAAAGGTAATTTTATATAAAACAGCAAAAATTAAAAATAGGGTTTACAACAGTTTTCTTTAAGGAAAATTAATCTGAGTAACTAAAGAGAGAAAAATTGCCAAGTTAAACAAAGCAATTTGCTGTTTTTAACACTATTTTAAATAAAACGCACTGTAGATAATATAATTTGCATAAAATTTTTGAAAAGTTGACCTAAATTCAAAGGCTGTTCAGTGTTCATGTAAAATGTAGTCGCATTATATGTGCACTTTGAGGGCCATACAAGCAGAAAGTGCCTTTTGAAGGACGTTAATGTAGCGAACACACTAACTGGGTGAAATTTTCACACTAATTAAACAGCGTCAATATTTCGGATTTCCTTTTAAAACTTACTATTCCTCATATTTCACATAACACCATAAATTTTCATTATGCAATACGAGTATAAAACAAGGCAAGATTTTTTTTTAAATAATATGAAACCGAAATTTATGTTGATTGTACGTGTTGTTTCAGTTAAATTCTTTTTTTTATGTATAAATTTCGAAAACAATGGATGTTGGGTTTCTGCTTTGCAATCACCATAACGAATTTGGCCATAGTTCCAATGTACTTGACACTTTTTTAACAGTTTTTTTTCTAAGTGATAACTTTTTTTTGTAGTTATCTATGTGGTATATTCATTGCAAAACGTTTAATTTAAAGCTCTAAATGAAGGTTTAAACATAAAATATCCAGTAACATAAAACGTTTTCATTGCAGAGATGATAATTTAGAATTCTTGCGGTGGCTTATTGAAGATAATTTATAATTAAAATGCAAGTATAACTAGTTGTAATTATATTTAATTGCATCTAATTTTTATGCAGACAATGAACTCTTTTTATTCTTTTATTTTATATATAGAATATTCTACATATTGTACAATTTAATAAAAGTTTACTAATAAATTACAAATAAGAAAAAAATAATAATTTATGTATTTTTGAAATATATTTTTTTAAATTTATATCGAAAATCAATATGTATTTTGTAAATTAAATAATCTTTCCAGACGAGTTGAAAATATTTACTATTTGTATTTCATTTGTACCAGTCCGGAAGTCATTTATTTAATTAAAAGTTAATATGAAATTAATAACGACTGTATATAATTGATAATAAGTTAAAATGTACAGTTCCCATTTTAATTTATTAATTGTATTAAAGTGTTATCATAACATAATGTCTATTACCTATTTTTTTTATCATCTAATTAACAAAGCGATTCATTTTTCGTTTTATAAAAAGAATCGAAAATAGGTAATAATTAAAAAAGCAAGTTAGAAATAAAATATTTTGCAGCTTTTGAAATAACTGGAAATGACAACAATTTTAAACCTAGAGCCAGAGCCGAAAAGAAAATTTTAATTTATGATTTTACACATACGTATTGAAGGCATCTTCCTACTTTCCCAAACTATATCCGGAATAGAATAAGGAATCTTTAAATTTTCAATTTAAATTATTAAGAAATTTTATGGGCAAATCTAAAATTATTGAAAAGTCAGTTTATTGACGTAAAAACGCCAATAAAAATAACATAAATTTAAACCTTATAATTAAACCAATTGCATCTATTTCCTGATTTATAGATACGTAACAGACATTAGAGCGCGAAAACTCAAATTATCAAAATTTTCAACTTTCTAGCAATTAAAGACAATTCTCGTGATTTAATCCAATTTGCTGCGAATTGACACGTACAATAAATAACAAAAAGAGAAAAATAAATATCTTGTGTAATGGAACAAAAAGGAAATGAATTTTAAGCACGAATCGGTTTTCATATAATTGTCTTAAATTGTTTTGCAACAATCTTGTCGATGTCTCAAGTACCACCGACTATAAAAAAGCAAAATAAAAAAATAAAAGACAATGGAAATGTAAGAACGGTTTCCTCATATAGATTATCAGCTGCATGTGTGGTTAAGAAGTAAACTGACGAGTTAGTTGGTTGATAACAAAATTAAATAAAGTTATCACATAACTGAGTCAACGGAAAATTCTCAGCGGGTTTTCCAAGAAAATTGTTATATGGATTTGTATTCCTTCGCAGAAAAGAAGTAATTTTCGATGTTCATGTCTCTTCATTGATTAGATTGTTAATTTTCACTGTATGCGGAATGGTCATTTTCTGCAAGTAAACTGTATAAGGGAAACTTCCGGTATTTTGCTTTTATAAAATTAGTAAGTAAAAATTGTCTGTATTTTGCTAATAATTCATAAACCTGGAACTAAAATTCCAAAAAATATTGTAAACTGTTATACCGAGGGTTAATTTTCGCTCTCCTTATTGAACTCTCTAAGTATTGCTAATTTGAAATATTTACCAAAAAAGCAAAGTGTTTTATATTTTTTTTTTAAGAAATTAATTATTAGCTTTAAAAAGAAATTGTACCTAAAGATTAAGCTGTAGTTAACTTTTTTTAAGTGCATTAAATCAATAAGTAAGATTGCAATATTTAGATGACAAAAAACAAACACAATTAATATTTCTAATGATGAAATTACACAGCGATAAGAATAGAAAATTAAATATTTATTACATTTAATAGTAATATATGTAATTGCAAATAAAACAAAGACCTTGGACTTAAAAAAAAAACACTGCAATTTACTTAACTCGGCAGATAACTTTTCTGAAAGGTTCACACAGCTAAAACAAAAAATAATTTAACATAATTTCTTAAACTTAATAAATAATAAAAAATATAAAAATAAAAACTTGAGCAAACATTTTGCTAACAATTCGAAAAATATATTTGCTAATGAATTCCAATTAAACGCTATTAGCATGTACTAATTAGTAAATAAAAATTCGGACTTTAAACTGCTTTGTAATAGCGCAACAAAAATTAGCAAATAAGGAAATTTTTTCCATCGAAGCAAAACAATAAAATACCAAGGATACTATAAACTACTTACTGTAGCGTATTGATAATTATTTATACTAAACTGCGAAATCGATTGTTGAAATTGCAGAAGCGCTATATTGCAGCCAAACTACGTAGCATAAGAAGGCAAAATAAATTATAAACTCAATATAAATACTGATCATTTTGTGAATTTTAAGGATTTTTTATTTATTTTTAGTTACCCGTATAGTGATAATGGCAAAAAACATCCCTTATAACAAATTAACTCATTTCGTGTAGAACTTTATCCTCAAACTTGTTATGAATGCTAATATGATAAAAGATAATATGAGTTATGAGAAAGATAATTCTAAAAAACAGCAATGATTAAAATCACGCTAATTACTATTCCAGTTAATAAATTAATATCACTCCTAAGTTAAAAAAGAAACCATAACCCAAGTAAAATAAAATTGCAAAAGAGAAATGCAAGAGAAATGAAGCGACTCTCTTTGTTGCATTTGTTTCATCAGTATCAGGCATCAGGAAGATGATTCATGTGAAAGGTATGCAAATGAAAATGCATTTTGCATTTACTCTGACGAATAGGAACGAGACGGAGAATGATAATACTTTAAATGTTTCAATGCATACCTGCAAGTTGCAATAATCGTAAATCTCTCAAATATTGATATGCAAATGATTTCCACTTTTCCGGTCGTAAATATTCAAATGTTAATTGCACTTATTGACAAGTGCATGTCACTGGCACCACCAAATCCATATAAATGTAAATGTGTAATGGACATATGAATATTAGTAAATGTGGCCGCAGTATGTGAACAAACTTCCGGTATTGCTTTTTTCGTGCGGTTTTGTAGTTCAACAACCGATGCACTTTTATACTTTGACGTCTGAATGTTTATAAAAACAAAAAGGTGTATTGCATAAACATAAATTATATTATCGGGTTTCGATTCGGAAGCGAAAAAAGAAGTTCAGAGAATGAAATGGAAACGCTTGGTAGTTCAAACGGGTTCTCTGTCTTCGTTTCTTTTTTGCTTTTTCGGCTTCAGCTATTAAAAAATTCTTGAGGGTACGTTATTCGAAACACGTCTGTTGTGTTTTTTTCTCGGAAAGATTTCGTTAAAGACTGAAATATTTCAACAAACTTATGAATTATTTTTATTTGTTTATTATAATTATAATAAAATTAATGGAATAACATTTTTAACAAAAAAAAAAGTATTGTAAGTTAAACCAAATTTGGATATTATTATTATTAATCAATGAGGATTCATCAAATAATCATTTTTTTATTATAATTAGCTTATTTGAATTTTGAATTTGTTTTTGTGAAATAATTTAAAAATATGCATTTTTGTGAATAAAAAAATAAATCAGGTGTTAAAATACTTAATTTTAACATTATTTACACAATAAACAAAATGCTGAAAACAATATTTAAATAAAAATAAGTTATATATAATTTTAAATAAATCAATAATTATGTTTTATTTTTGTTCTATCTCTTTAAATATTATTAATCTTTTAGTTAAATCTGCTGATAGAACTTTAATTTTGATTGATTGCAAAACCACCCCCATGTTCTATTTATTTAAAACATTAAAAGTTGCATTTATAATATTACAAAAATTCTAAGTAATAAATAAAAAACTAAATAAAGTTAAGTTTATATTGAAAAACGATTGCATACTTAAATTTTGTAAAAAATTAGAGCAGAAAAAACATATCTTATCATTTATTGTGAACTTTACTAAAAAAAAATAATAATAAATGAATAAATAAAATTCAAGAAAAACATCGAATAAAAATTATTTAAGTAACAATCCTTGAAAAATTGTTTACAATACAGTTTAAACATTAAAATTTTCAATCCTTTACCACATAAAGAATAAATAAAATTAACAAACACATCGCCAAAAACCTAAAAAATACCAACAAAGTTAAAAAAACTTACATTTTTCACTCTGAATCAATTGCGTTTTCAACAAGGAAACTTTATTCCATATTACACCGAAGATGTTATTACTGAAGTAGACGAAGGGAGTTCCACATGGATTACTTTAAGTTTATTATACGCACTGATAATGATCCCTTACCGGAAAATGATCACTGCTTCACTTAATAAAGTGGTAGGTGGAAGTTTATAACAAAAAATAAAGCAAAAAAACTACTTTTGTAAACACAATAATCAAACGCACTCAATATCGATGTCGATCAGATGTAATAAGAGTATGACGTATGACGTATCACGGATGAGTAATACCTTAATACAGGGAAATTAAAAACGTAACGTTGAAGGATTGCGGCTTGACGGTGCGGCGCGCAAACGATAAATGAGTGACGAAGGAGGCGTCCACAGGAATTTGCAGGATTATCAAGCGCGGCACTACTTGCGCAGGCGTTACTTTTTCTTCATCCACACTCTCACTTATTTAAACATATTTTATGATTATTAATTTTAATGATTATTCTTAGAGGTAGTATATCTTTCAGGTATTTCAAGTATTATTGTATGTTAATTTGTTGCACATTTTATTTTTAATTGCAGATGACCATAAATTCTACGAGTATTTTTGCAGCATATTAATGCGCTAAATGTTTAGAAATTTTGTTTTATAGCATATTTCCTAATTAAATGTAAATTTCCTTTTTTTATATTTTAGATTTGTGCTGAAACTATGGCTTATATTTTTATATTATAATAAAAATAACAAAGTTTGGAAACTTTTATTATTACCTCAGAGTTCATTAGAAAATTAAAATTGCAATGCATTTATTTAAAAGAGAATAATTGTACCAAATACTGTTTTCAAAAAATAATTCTCCATGTCTGATGCAATATTTATTTTCTATTTATTACTTATTAATAAATTTCTTAATAGAATTTCGATTAAGTAATGTAGAGCAGAAAAAAAAATATCTAATTTACTCGTAATTATTGCCAATTATTTTTCTATATTTTTCGTATACAGGGTGTCATAAATATTTAAATTTCATAAAATTCAAATCATTCAATATTAAAACATTCTTAATAAATTTTGAACAATTTTTGTAAAACTTTAAAATTGAGACAGAATTTTTTTAGTAGCAATTTTCACAGAAAATCACATCTACATGTAACAAACACCTTTAGTAAGGCAAAACAAATTAAGCAATTATTAAGTTAATTAACTTTGTGGGCTTTTATGGGAGTTTTAAATCAACGCTTCTTGCAAAATGCAACGGAATTCTAATGACAAACATTTATGTGATTACTGCAAACGAGAATATGTATAAAAACATAAGTACATAGAGATCAAGTAATTTAATGATTAGACAAAAGAAAAGTCTAAAAAATCCCATAGAAAGTATAAGTAATTTGGAGAAACCACAGGAAAATTAGTCTCAATTTTCTTTTTTACTAGAACTTTGCACTAACAAATTACAAATAAATAATGTAATAATAATTATGTAAATTATTGTTAACTTTTCTAATTATTATTGGCATCAGACGTGCAGTTTTCGTTTTCTCTTGAGATAAATTACTTTTTTAATGTAGTTTAATTGAAATATTAACAATCTTTTTTTAGATAGAAAATTAAGAAAATTTCTCTAGTTTTGTTTAATTGGTTAAGCTTTAAAATAAAGAATACTTATAAAATATTGACTAAATTCACTAAACGATAAAAAAGTAGTAAAAATACGAAAAACCAATGCGATGATAAAAAAAAACAATAAAAATATTTTTTGAATGTGCAATAAGTAATAAAACTAAAATGCAAATTAGTCCTTTTTATGTGCCGATAATATAATGTGAAAGCTAGATTTTTTGTGAGAAAAATTAGAAAGGAATTCCAACCAATTGTCACTTTTCCTAAAACCTTTCGAATTTTTCACCCACCTTTTGTTTGCTAACGCTTCCAGCCCAGCGTTTCCACTATTAAATTCCACCCCTTTGTTTGCCCAACACACCCTTCACCTGTTAAGAGTACTTAATTCAAAGGTAATCAATTATTCCTAGAGAGACGGTAAGTGGTGTCTCATTAAATAAGGAGAAAAAAACTGCCATCGCTTTAATGAGATTAGTCAAATTCGAATGGTTTGGAAAAAGTGAAACCGTTTAAGAGTTGAAGATTCTAGGTTGCAACCTACTGCTCCAGGCAACAATTTTCGTTTCTATTGACAATATGTCATTAGTTTCTATTCATGTTTAACTGTTTAAATACTTGTTGTTTCTTGTCTCTCTATATAATACTTGCCTTGGACGTGAAAGCTTAAGACGTAATGTATGTAGATTGTAAAAGCTCTAAGTAATTTTTTGGTTGAACACATGCAACTGGAGAATAATCAAGGGCAATTAAAGTGAATTAGAGCAATTATATTCTTGGAGAATGTGAATGCCATAAGCTACGGAGATAATTTAACGGACACTGTGCTTGTAATGTTGTTTTATTCTTTCGAATGACCCTTAGAGGTTTTTCTATATTTTCTTTTTATTAAAAGTAAGCGAGTAAGTGTAAAAAGAAAAGTGGTTTTAAATAAATCATAATGGGGTGTTGCAAATATAAAATTAATAAAAATTATCGAGTGTATCAACAAAAATCTCGTTTATGAATTTCTTGTTACAAACAAATGACCAAAATGAATACCGAAATTTCAGACATTTTTTAAATAATTAAAAATGGAAGTGCATTCTTTAAAAGTAATTAAATTAATATATTTTTTTAAGAGCGGTATTTAAATAGATAAAATTTATTCTACCTTTAGAAGTAATTAATTAAGAATAAAATTTTTAAAGATTTAAAGCGTTCATTTTTTTATTCTAAATGAATTACTTTTTAATTATATTTATAAAATACCTATCTTTAAAAATTTTGTTCTAAGGTAGTTACTCAAAAAGGGGTAATACTTCCATTTTTAATTATTTTAAAATGTCTGAAATTTAGGAATTTATTTCATGAATGTTTATAAAATAAATAAAAAACAATTTCTTTAAAATTTTTGGCAATAAAATATCAATTTCAACTGATGGTACTAAAACATCTTTCATCTAAAAGTTATGTTATTGAGAAAAGTTTTTTAACCGTTTTTGAAATTTTCCTTCTTCGTTTTTTTAAGTTTAACTTATAAATGTGGACTTATAATTTTAAATAAAATTTCCAACTGTACTTTTACAAATGCAATGATCATTTTGTATAGTAAATAATATTTTATTTATTTGATTTCAAGTTTTTTGTTTTAAATTATTACTCGCATTTGATAAAATAATTTAGTATCATTTTGAACAATATAAAAAACAAACAAATAATAAATGTTATGTTTTTATTGGAAAATTAAATAATAATAATTTGTAATTTCCATAAAACTTTATTTTAATTGCACTCGCATAATTAATTTTATGTAGTTGATATTTAAAATAAATGTAGATAAATATTAATGATTTATTTTAAAGCTTTTCTAAGTACGGATACAAAGGAATAAATATCATTTAACTTTTTTATTAACTCAATAAACAATTCAAATTATTACTTTTCGCACTTATTTAATAATTAAAAAACTGCTTATGCAATTAACAAACAGAATTCACAAAGAATCTTTGCCACAACAATAAATTTAGAAATTTTATCACAAAACTACCATTGAACAGTTAAATTACACCGAATTTGCATTAAGCATTTTAATGATTGTATGAAAAGTATGTAACTGAGTGTTAAATTAAGACTTCCTTTAATTAAATTGATTTCTACTTGAAACAAAGCCCACTTTATATACGCGTAGTACCACTTTCTATATGCAAAAGTGACTCATCTTTAATCAATTTGCGAATGGCAAAATGGAAAACACTTAATTGGTAAAATCCATCACAAGGTTAAAGATCGAGACCGCACTAAAATCGCTCAAGTTAATAATAAATATAAAGAAGTAAATATACCATATTTGCAATTAGTGGACGGTTTAGTTGAGACTAATTAGTATGCAGCAATTAATTAGTCCATATCCGACCTGGAAACACGTTTATCGCAACAGGATAAAAAAAGGAAATTAGACACCTTAACGAGCATCGATTGGTTAACAGTAAAAGTGATTTTTGAGCCTTTTTACTTGCCCGTGACCAATCGCTTATTCTTTTAATTGCGTTTTATTAATGAGTGTATCAGCGTATCTTGAAGTTCGTGAGTTATAAAAGTATCTCTTTCAAGTACACTTCGAACAATAATTACTTTTTAATCCGAGTTCTCACGCTGCGATCTTTTAATTGAAGAACAATATTACTTTGCATTTTCCAGAAAAAATAAACAGGTTTTTTTTTATTAAAAGGTTATTATTTTTATTAAAAGTACTTATTAAAAGAACTACTCCTAAGTCTTCTAAATAGATTTTTCCAATTCATTTAATCTGCTATTTTTCCACGACTCTCAATTATTTTCATCTAATTCCATTTATAATACTTCTAAACAAATTAATTTATTTTCTCGTGTACAATATTGGCTAAATTTATTGTCCCAAATATAAGGGACACCGAAAACTAAAAGCACCAGGAAAAAAGGAACAACACAATCAAACAAAACACGAGAGAAGAAAAAATAATTGCAAGAAAATTCTGTATACAGAAAGGGTGGAAAACAAAAAGTAATTGCATAACTTATTTATTTTCTACAGCTAGTTATTTCAATGTAACATACTCAAAAGATGATAAATTACCTGCAGAGCACTTAAAACTCGATATTGTTTCATTATTTTTTAAATAATTTGCGCAACAAGCACACATACATGGATTTTCTAAACCAGTTTCACATCCGCTCTCGGAATTTTTTCCGTCGTCTGCCCATTGCTCAACATAAAATTGGCACATTCTTTTGATTATTTAATCGCAATTAGGAAAATCGTCATTATGTAAAGAGTAGAAATGAAGTCAATTAAGCCAGGCTTAGCGTAGGATTCATTCATAGTTATAAATATAAAAGTTATTGAAGGAGCAATAGCAGTAGCAGCTGGCGGTTCTGATTAAGAGTTAATTTATTTACTACTCTCGAACAATTTACGTTTCTTGTAGTAACCTTCAGCTGTCTATTCTCTTTACACTTAATCCATGCATCGATGCTTGTATGTTATCGTTAATGGCTGCACTTGGGAATTCTCCATTAGAAAATTATGCATAAATGAACGATCAAGCAAGTGCTATATTCACATCTTTTTTCCTTCGATTAATTGCGTTACTAAGTTACTTTCAGAAGTTAATTCAGTGTAATTGCTTATTAAACCAGTCGATTAAACTAAATTGACAAAAAAAAAAAAAACGTGGATGGAATGCGTTTGCGATATATCCATATTTCGTTAGATTTTTTACAAAAGGATGATTTCATTAATTAAATTAACAAATCCATAAAAAATAAGGAGGTGGAATTACTTGTAACTGAAAGTCACACAAAGTAAATAAGTATCAAATTTTTATAATGTAAAAGAATGCAATAATAAGACGCTTCTAATAAAATACTAAAATAGGTATATCTTGTGCTAAATGAAAACATCAAGAAGCAATTAAAACGTCTCTTTGATACACAACCACTTATGCTTTCCAAGAATTATTATACCACATTGATTATGGTGCCTTCTATTAACAACTTGATACATGTTATTTACTTATTTATGAGAATTTATAAAAAAGCTATAAATTATCCGCTATTCTGACACAATTTCTTACATCGTGCAGTAGTTTTATTAATATTATTGTTATTAAAGGTGATTTTACCTACAATATTATACATATTGTATGAACGTTCGCACGTACTAGAAACCGATTCATTTAAACTTCCGTTTTATATATTTTTTTTTCGGTGAGATCCGCTGATTTACTTATCTACAACATGTTCCCTTTATATTATAAATATGAAATAGTTTAATTATTTACTTATTAAAAAATAATTAAAAGGATGCTAAATTCTCTTTAAATTGTAGAAGACTGATGGCAAAGTTGTGCGAATGGAACTGAATTTTGAATATAAAAATCTTTTTATTTTTAAAACAAACAGCGACAATAATATCTTTTACTTTTTTAAGATTTTAATTGGTGTTAACTTAATCTAATTATAAATTAATGAATTTAATTAGAAGAACTTTAAAGATTATGACTTCAGCATAGTAAATAATAAAAGTTTAAAATATTTTAATTACTGTTTCAATTAAATTCCTCTGTAATTTTGTTTAATACAAAATGTTATCATTTTTGCCAGTTTATTTATAACACATATTAGAAAATATTAAAGGTATTCAATTATGTACAAAGAAATATTTAATAATTAAATTAACTAATTACTTAAAAAAATATCAATAATCTAAAAGAATACACCTGATCGATCCACCCCAAATAAATTAATTAATAAAGAAATAACTTAACTTAAACTTTACTAAAAGCACACCGAAATAAAGTGAAATCCTGTATAAACTCAAAAGAAAAAAAAAGGAGTAAAATTGCGAAAGAGTTCTAACTACTACTTTCCTCGTCCAAGCAAATCTTTTAAGTTTAAATGCGCGAAACAGGTTCTTTCTTTTCTCTCGCGATAAGATGCTATAAGCATATAGGTATAACAGTGGCATAGCATAAGTAAGTAATATGAAATCAGTCAAGACAGGTTCACGGCCATGATCTTCATTCCTATGCGGGCAATAATTGTGTAATAATAATAATTCTTCTGCATCCCATTAAGTGTATGCCTCCCATGTCCCCTACCGACTAATTAATAATAGTAAAACCGGAAAATATTTGCCATACCACGTCCATGAGATGGCCTAAGAATTCCTGCAAGTCCCCGAGCCAAGAGTAACTGACAATTATTAAATGGTTTACATCGACGCCCAAGATAAGACTCAGTTGATGTGTGAAAATTGCAAAACTGCTTACTGGTGCACTTTCCCTGTTGGTGGTGCAAAACAGCAGAAAGACAATTAAGCTTAAACATATCACGAAATAAATTACAATAGTCATTTCAAATCGGTCATATGGTGGAAGGATTTTTTCGGGTTGTTTATCCAAGTCTTGGTCACTTTTTATAATGTCATTATTTAATGGAATCATTTTTTTCGGCGAATCTGGAACTATTGGTTCTGGAGCTTTGCTTTTTGGAGCTTCAAAAATTATTTGCTCTTCTATGGATTTTAACATTTCCTTGTTAGTAATGATATCATTGGTTTTGCATTTCATTGAAGAATCCACTGAAGTTATTATAGATGTCTTTATTAGTTGTTCTTCACTTAAGCTTGGGCTCCTGGAAATCAATTTGGGAGATCCGTTACTCGAGTTTAGAGTTGCTGATGAGCGAGCTCGAGGATCGTTTCGTCCTAAAAATGTTTGTAGTGTTTATGGAAAATATTAATTAAGTAACAAGTCATGAAAGATCATTCTTTCGGTATTGATTTAGTTTTTAAAACTTAATTCTACTTAAACTGGAAGTTTTGCGAAATTGAAATTTATAACAATCAATCGAAATTACTTTTCCAAGTTGATTAATTAAAAAAGTTAATAAATAATAAAGAAACTGCCACAGGATTTCCTGAAGGAAATTTTGCCAATATCGGCGAAATAAAAATAATTCGAAAAACTTTAGGCTTAGCATTTTCTTTCAAAGCTAATCCGAAAATATTAAGGCTTAGCTTTATAACTGATTTTGTTTTAACCTGCAATTTCGTTTATACCGGAAGTCGATCGTAGCTTAATGATTTAAATTATTGTTTCAAACAGAACTGAATATTTTTTATAATAATTGTTAACAAATTATAATTACCGTAATATTTAAGACATTTTTTGCTCCTATTGAAAAGCCATAAAAATCTGTACTTCATGCACTGATCTTTAAAATCGCCCTCTTGGAAATATCTCAGTTGAAAATTCTTCCGTGAAAAGTACAAGCCATTGGATTCCATTTGCAATAAAAACTTGTTTCTGGTTTCCTGCGGGTATTTGCCCAACAGTACTCTTAGAAACGTCAGGATATAATAAAGTTCTTTGAAGTCATCGTCATCGTTGGCTAAAACTATTTGTGCTATTCTCTCAATGATTATTTTAAAAGGACCCTCCCAAAACTTTTCGTTTGAATATTGATGAAACGATTTCATAATTTGTTCGCAACCTTTGGTCCCTTCGTGCAGTTCACAGATTTTTGTAAAAATCTAAAATATATTTCTTTGTAAACTACGACAAATAAATGAAAACAAAAAAACTACTTTAAGGATTGTTATCCTTATGTTAACCATATAATTGTATTCTTCATCCGTATGAGACTCCGGTTGAAGTTCTAAGCAATTTACAAGCAAATAATGATCCTTCGGCAACGATTTAAATGATTGTTGCATTTCTTTAAGAATTGTTTCCAATATCTTTATCACAGCTTCAGCTTCCACTTCAATGTCGTTACTAAAAATATATAAATTAGTGGGGTAGATTGGTGTATTTGATGAGAGTCAGAAAACAATTTGCAAACAACTTAAGATTCAAAAACTATTAAAATAAAAAGTAATTCCAGTTTTATTGTAGTTTTTTAAGACAGCAACATTAAAAAAATATTATTTTGAATTAAATTTTAGGTTGTTTAGAAGTTATTATTCAATCCACCAATCAAATACACTCTATATACTTTTTTTTTTCAGAAACATAGTTATAGAAATTTGGTTCAGGGATTTCTTGGGCCAGATTTAAATTTAAAAAAAAAGTGAATAGACAAATAATTGTTTAATAGAGGAGGCGCCTGAAAACCTCTGATCCTTATATCTGACTATTGCCCCGATAACACTATATACTTTTTGTTAGGACACATTAAAATTTCCAGTTGATCATAATAAGTCTTCAATGACTTTAATGGAACATAAGTTGGAGGTTTAGACAATTTGTCTTCTATCAAAGAGACTCTTTTCGCAGCAAAATCCTGCAATATTTTCGAAATGCAATGTCCGTTATTTGATGGTTATTTTTAAATACTCACAGAAGTTTCGTGCTTTCCAGTTGCTGGCAAATAAACACTATTTCTTTGCGAATCCGCACCAACACACGAGCAGCAACCCTTTTTTGCATTCTTACGTCTTTTAGGAGCCATTTCGGTTCTGCTTTTATCACTTTCTAATTTTAACTGATTTTGATAAAACGTTTCAAGTATATTAAACGAATGCTTTTGCAATATCTGTTTGTAGATTATGTCTCAAGTACGTTACACGTTTTAATTTTATGTACTTTTTTTAATTACTAGAAAATACCACAAGAAACAATTTAAAGTAAAAACAAAACTCACTTTTTCTATTAACTAATCTTTATTTTGTATATTATTAGAACAACACATTTTTGCTTCATTTTTGTATAATGTATGAAACATATAGAATTAGTTTTGGTCATGTTAATTTTGCTACTTAATTTTTTTCAGTATCTTCATTTTTTTTTGTAATACTGTCCTCACAATATTGCAAGTTGCAAGGTTAGTGCATTTCTGTGCTACCACTGATAAACATACATAGCGATAATAGTTAAAGTTCAGGGAGTTCAATGCAAATTTGTAAATCATTGCATTGCAAAGTTAAAAAAATCAGTGATGTAATTGTAGCCGGTGCCCAGAATTAATATTTTCTTCCTGTGAAAATATAATCGGGGCGGAGACCCTGGCATTTTACTTGTTATATTCCGCCCTCTTGTTACATCACTGATTTTAATCTTACACCTGCGGTTTTCAAATAGTTTATAGTTTATGGTAATTCTTGCAGTGTCAGATTATTTCTTAAGGTACTATCTGGTTTTAGGAAAATTTACTTCACCGGGTCAATTTTTGCTAAGCCTTTTCAGAAACATGCAATTGAACTTGTTTGAAGATTGGTTGACTTACACATACTAACTTTATGATATGAAAATGATTGCTTATAAAGAGTACCAAAGTTTAAAAAAAGCAAATTAATTGGATTAATATATCGAGGAATTAATTTCCTGAAAATTGTTGTAGTGTAGCTTATTCTTTAAAAAGTATTGTAAATAAATAAATACAAATTGTTAATTAAAAAAAAAATCATTACTTCTGTGTAAAAAAATATATTAAAGGGATGATCAATGAAAAGATGGATGAAGTGGGCAGTTTTTTTTTTTTTCATTTTGGTGCACAAGAACACTAAAATGAGGTCTTTAAAGGGTTAGGATCGGTTAGGTAAGCGTTTTCCATCTATAAAAAAATATTTTGGGCTTTAAATGTTAGTACAATTTAATTTGTTACTATAATTCAATAAAAACACCTTTAGATGTCTTGCGCTAGCACCTTATTTGACCATCTGCCAATCTCGCAGAAGACATAATGTCTTCAGACATCTGTTTTTACCGCTTTAATCACCTTGATTTAATTTTTACAGTTGAAGGCAACTTTTTCCCACTTGCATTATCCCGTGTATAGGAGGAGAGCTTCCAATAAATCAATGCGATAAACTTTAATTAAACGAAAAATCCCACATGGGAGCATTTGGTTTTCCTATCTTACCGTGCACTTCCTGGCAGAATTATCATCATAAATTACTGCATTAAACATTGCCTATTCCGTTCAATCTAATGCCTGCCCGCTAAATATCCTAGTAATCATACAGGTATTGAAATTACTTAAAGCGCGTCAGGGGTCATCAAATACCGGTGCGTCTTTTGTTGTAAAGATCATCATCAATATCATCAATTATATCGGCGGCGTCGGTGTAGCCAGAATCATCGTACCGACTGCGATCGGGTGTGCGGGTGCAACGACTGCCGCCCCCGGTGGGACTCCGTGTGGCCAACCGCAAAACAGGATCATCATATCTTCGCGAGACCAAAGTGAAATCGTGATGGGCATCGATGAGTTTCTGCAGACGATTAATTAGCTCGTAATCGGGCATCGGTAACGGCGCGCCCAGCAGTTTCGCTATGGAACTCTTGAAGTTCTGCAATTGGGCCTCGCGCCGATTCACCTCCGATAAGCTGTCCTTAACGCGTGCCAATTCGTCACGCAGCAAGTTCATGCTCTGATCGTTTATTTGGCGTTCTTGTTCGATGGTGTCACCTGTGGTACGCACTTGGTCCTTCAGCAGACACACTTTGCGGTTGTACTTGGTGCGAAGGGCTTCCGACTCAATTAGACGCTTCTGCAGATCTTCGATTTTACGACCGCGTTCCAAGGCAGTTATCTGCAGATACATAAAGGGAAAACTTGTTTTGCAGCCTGATTTATTTCGTTTTTTTTTTAACTACTCGTATTAACAAAAACCAATCAGAAAGCAACCAAAAAATAAAAGACAAACTGCAAGATGAAATCAAGTTTTAGATTATATTAGCTCATCTATTTACTTATTTAAATTGAACTTCCAAATAAAGAAATTTCTCTATTTCACTCTAAACAAAATAAAAATAAAAAAATTCATAAAGAAGCAGCATAAACTTACTTTATAATCGGCAGCTTCTGCTAATTGAGCATTTAAATCGCGCACTTGGCTCTTGGCTTCCGAAAGTTGCAATTGCAATCGGTCAATCTGCTTGAGCAACTTCTTTATGCGCAGGTTGGCCTCGTCCCTTTCACTTTGAAGTATGCACTTCGTCTTCACATTGTCCTCTTGAAGGGAAAGTTTGCGACGCAACAGATCGAGATGCAAATCTTTGCGTTGTACCTGTTCCCTCAAATTACGTACCCTCCTCTGCAGTTGGTACACCAACGAAGTCTACAAGCATATGCAAAATGCCTTTAACATTAATACCACATAAATAATTATTCAGGACTATAACTATTAAGACATCGAATAGGCAAATTTAAATGCAGTTAAAAAAGCACTACAAAGATGCTGCTCTAAAGTTGTTTAACTAGGACTTTTGCAATAAAATTTTAGTCTTACGTCGCGCAAATCGTGAAAAGATCGTTGACGACAAAGACGTGGCAAAGTTCCATATCCGCAACAAAGCAGCTGCACACACACGCACACACTTAATAGTTTTTGAACAACAAGAAATCTAATTAAAATCGCGCTCACGATTAACGTGATCTGCGCCAGGCTTGTCAAATAATGTGGAAAATAAATGCAAACCTTGTCGACTAATTTATCGCTTTCCAGTCGTGCTAATTGTTCGGCTCTCAGCAGCAGCGATTCGGTGTGAAGATCGACACCGATGTCGTTGGAGATTTCATCCATGTTCAAAGCTCTTGCCAGCCGTTCCAAAAACGACATGAACTGTAATTTTATTACCTCATTGATTTCTCTTTCTACGATATAAGATTAGTGTAATTGAAAAAATAGGAATTAATTCAGCTGAAGCGCTACAGGAGCTTTTTTTAAATAATTTTCAATTTCACTATTTTCATGCCATGCCATTTAGCTAAAGCAATTTAAAATTGAAAGTGGTAACAAAAATTGTTAAAACCAAAAACTAAGAGTTGTAAACACACAAAAAAAAAATTAAAAAATCTTCTTTACCAATTATAAAATACAAATAATAAAATAAAATGTATTGCATGTTGCATGTATCTTTAATTAAAAAAAAACAAGCAGAATAAAAAATAAATTGAGACAATTACAGTGCTCTTATCACGTTTCAATCCATCTCGCGACACTTCGCAAGAATTGATATCGATTTCCGCTTTGTGAAGACGCGACTCGTACATCGATTTCTCCTCTTCGACCATTCGGAGCTTATTGGTCGCTTGATCGCACAACGCAATTTGCCTGTTGAGTGCTTGACTTTCCTCCGCTAGTTTTTCGCGTAACGACTCGATCTGCAGCGATTTGTCCTTATTTTCCGTCAGGATTTCCCTGATGCGATCCTTGATTGAATTTTCGGACGCTTCAACGAACCTGGAAGAGGTGCTCACCAAAATGGATAAAGATTCCAATATGTGGCGGTTCTCGTGTTGCAACCTGTGGCACCTTTCCTCCCTTGACTTTAGTTCATCTAAACATTATGAATTATTTGAAAACCAATTAAATACTTTGATTTTTTTTTTGAGGAAAAGGAGAAGAAAACCAACAGTATAATTATTGATTTAAAAAGCACCTTTTAACTGAAGTATAGTAGTTTCGTGTTGAGTTACGTTGGAGCTGATAGTGCCTAGAGTTCTAGTGGAAGATGACAGTTTTTCTCTTAAATCAATTACCTCTCGTTCGAGTACCCGCAATTGCATTTCGCAAGTCTCTTTGTCTTGTCGTAATCTATCTAGTTCGAGTAATTGATTGGCTGATTGTCTCTGCAAAGTCTCCTTGTCGGCTAAGGCGCGATCGAGACTTTCGCGACATGTACGCAAATCGATTTCGATCGATGATAAATTTTCACATGTCGTCGTCGTTTTACACCGCAATCTACTTGT
Organism: Holobus sp. GC000080; assembly: GCA_030556065.1. Lineage (NCBI taxonomy): Eukaryota > Metazoa > Arthropoda > Insecta > Coleoptera > Staphylinidae > Holobus > Holobus sp. GC000080. The sequence goes on from JASKGO010005551.1 coordinate 33,645, forward strand.
TTCCTGTAAGATTACAGAAAAAATTGTGGATTCTATTTGCTTCAATTTTCAAATTAAAATATTATAATTTTAACTATCAAAAGTTCAATGATTTAATTGAATCCAAAATAATTTATAATTTTTTTTTATTTTACAAAAACTGAAAACAATAAAAAAAGAAGAAAAAAAGAGTTTTCAAGTCGAAAATACCTGAAGTAATTCGGAAGCTTTATGAATCAATGTTTCTGGGGACATATGAGCACTCTCACACAAATCGGCCCCCAAAGCTACCGCCAATCGTCTGACCAAATCATGAAGCGCACCCCTCGCATCCTCTTTCTTGTGTTCCTCACTGGCCAACTCGCTTTCAACAATTCGTAACTTTTTCTCCAACTCTTTGTTGCGCTCCTCGGCATACCTGTAATCTCTTTGCAGAGTCTGCAAAGCGATATCATTGCGTCCCTGATTAGAATACAGTTCACGTTCGCGGTCTTCAAGTTCTGCGATCCGTTTCTTCAATGACCCAATAACAGCATTTTGTCTCGCCGACTGTTCGCGTAATTGATCGGCTTCAACTTGCAAGTCCAAACATCGCTGTTCCCGGTTCCGCATTTGGCACCGCATATCGTTCAGCTCTTCCGTGAGTCGGTCGCGTTTGTACTGGAGTGCGGCCACCTCGCTCCTAAGCGAAGTTGCAATATCGACATCGCTTCCCGTAGCTGGATCCATCTGAAAAAGGGCTATAATTAGTAGAGTAAAATCGCATGTTTCATATTGTAAGGTCGATTTGATCAATGGCGAGCTTGGAAAAGTTGACGGTGTCATGAGGTGCTCGGATACCGCCGACTATATCTGTGTCACTATATTTTCTTTTATTAGATATTATTTGCAGTCATTGATTTGTTTGGTCTTTGGATAACCTTTTTTGTTATTTATATCTATAGTATAAATATTTTTAAGAAAGGTTTCATACTATATTTTTAAAACCTAATTAGTAATTACAATTAAAATTGTTTGCAATTCAGCAAATTGAAAATAAGGAATCGTAAGGTAGTTTTGCATATTGCGAATTGCATTTGTAATTACGGCCCCATTGTCCCATTGTGAAGCACTTGAACGCTATTTTATGCAAATTAAGAATGAAATAATTGAATATTATAAAAATATCAAATTGAGAGATAGGTAGTGTATTCAATAATATATCAAATAGTGATAAATATATCAAAGAAATTATTTAATCGCCAATTTTGAATATTTTGATTGCATAATTGGAAGCTCAAGAAAAAACTATCTTCATTTTCAACGATATTAAATAATTCTTTATGCTAGTAATTAAGATGTAAAAGATCATTAAATTAACTAATTTTTGTACATGTAGGACAGGGGCTTAGGAAGGAAATTAAATTTTAAAATTACCCTATGAAAGAATAAACCAGTAGAAATTGTCTCTTTTTTATTTATTTTCAGTAACTAGAAAACTAAAAGAGACGCACAGAAGGTTTTGGAGGGAAATTAAAGCGTTCTTGATACCCTAATATCAGGAAAAAAAAATTGACACATAGAGAAAGTATATCGTAAATACAGATCTGTAAAAAAACCAAAACTGGTGTCCTTAAACTTTCGCAAAGACCAAAGAATACTTATTGCGGTTAATTAATTGAAAAATAAAACTGATTGATTTTTTAATAAAAAAGTATAAATACTTAAATAGTTTGTCAAAAAATCACATTTAAGTATAAAAGTATTAAAAAATAAAACAGCAATTTTCCGAGAAAAGGCAATTACAAAAAGAAGCCATATCCCATAAAAATCATCAGTATCTAATCTTAAAAAGTTAAACAACTCATCAATAAACAATAAAAAGTTAATAACTAAAACCTTATCTCTCGCATAACTACTACAATGACAAGTAATTACTCGTACTTGATAAATTGCAATCTTTACTATTAAAAATGTTTACTTCTCTTAAAAAAATCAAGCCGCCAACGAAGTAATAATAGCGAATGATAGCAAATAGTGAAATGTATGTTAATGGAAACAAACAAAGTGGCGGCAACAAAGGAATTTGGTTCTTACTCACAATAATTATAAATTTTTATCAATTCCATGACGCCTAACTGTTCAGCTATCCTATATTACACTAATGGAACAACCAGTTCATAGCACTTTAAACAAAAGGATCCCAACATAATGTTCTTGCAGTTATCTATTCCATACCGTTCACTATGGATACAAAAGCAGGACAAGACCGCCAAACACACGAACAATGATATGTCTCACGTCAAGTTTCCATCCGGAAAATTATTGTTTTGTTAAATCATTATTTTGTTAAACATGCACAAAACTATCTGTGTGCAGATTAAGCAGTCATTTGTGCGAATATTTCAAGTTTTAAGCATCATGTCTTTTGCAAAATTTGCATTGCAGATTTCAAATTTTTTAAATTTTAAGAAGCAATACATTTTGGGTGATATTTTGAGATTATTTTAATTAAAATATGTTGGGATTTTATTTTTTCAAAGGAAAAAGAATAAAAAAAGAAGGATTCACCATATCTTTGCAGAGAATTTCGTAGATTTTCCAATCTTCTTCAGTGTTCTCCGATGTAACGGATGCGGCAGTTTTGGCCATGGCAGTCCATGAACATTACAAATTTCAAGAATACTTAATTGATATACATTTGCTACTGCTGGTTCAATGCGTTTTTACGAAAATGTACCGTACATGGAAATGTATAATCGATATTTCCACGGAGTTATTTACTCCTTGCTTTTCTCCAGAACACTGGAAAAGTCGATTTTCATTTACATTAGCTCGCTGGAAAGAGTATTTTGCATGCAAGCTTTTTAAATAGTCCGTTCAAGAGTTACGACCCGAGTTATGACCTTCTTTTAAAAAGTTTTTGATTTAAATTTTATAAAGGGTTTCATTGGATTTATTATAAACAAATATTGGCAAAATAAATTTGATCTATTATTATATATCATATTATTTAAAAAAAATATTAAAGAAAGATTATTTAATTTGATTTATTGTCTTTTTTAACATTATTAAATTTTCAAATAAAAAATATTTAAATTTTAATAAATCGGTTAAAACAGTCTATTCAGCTAGGCAACTTGACAAACATTTATTTAACATGTGTTTTGAATAACCTCAAATATAAAACCACGTGAAAAATAATAAAATTAGTTTAAAACTGTTAAAAACATTTGTAAAAGCATTTTATTTTACTAGAAAATCATGGCAGACGATAAAAGATTTCAACATGTATTAACCGACCCAAAATTCCGAAGGATTCCTAAAGGACAACGCAAAGTAAAGATTGATAAAAGATTTCAGTCTATGTTTAATGACAACAAATTCAAACTCAAATACACAGTAGATAAAAGAGGAAGACCCATAAATCATTCAACAGCTGAAGACTTAAAGAGATACTACGATTTAAGTTCTGAAGACGAAAATTCATCATCAGAAGAAGAAAAATCATCTGATGAAGACAATGAAGTACAAAAATCAGAACAAAAGAAGTCTACTTCTGCAAAAGAAAAATCACCAGAATCAGGAACTTTATATAAAAAAGATGCCATAGATAAAGCAATTCCTGATAAAATCAAGAAGAAACTGAAAAACTTAAATGTAGATTATGCAAGAGGTGAGGGGCTTTTGTTATCAGATAGTTCCTCAGATGATGATGAAGAGGAAAGTGATAATGACCAACAAGTAGAAGATTCCTTTGACCACAAATGGGGTGAATTGGATGCTGATGCTGAGAAAACTGATGAAATCACGCCCAGATTAGCAGCATGCAACATGGATTGGGACAGAATCAGAGCTGTTGATTTAATGGTGCTATTTAATTCATTTCTGCCATCAGGTGGTGTGATAAAATCAGTGGTAATTTATCCTTCTGAGTTTGGAAAGCAAAGAATGGCTGAAGAAGAAGTTAAAGGTCCTATTGAGTTAGTAGAAAAAAATGATTTAGAAAATGAGGATGAATCAGCTGAAGGATCCAAATATCATATGGAGAAGCTAAGAAAATATCAGTTGAACAGATTAAAGTATTATTATGCTGTTATAACTTGTGATTCTGCCAATACCGCAAACAAAATTTACACAGAATGTGATGGAATGGAGTATGAAAGCACAGCCACTAAAATTGATCTCCGGTTTATTCCGGACGATGTATCGTTTGAAGAAGACGAACCCAAGGAAACTTGCAATAAAATGCCTGATACTAACAAATACAAGCCAAGATATTTTACAACTACGGCATTACAGCAAGCGAAAGTTGATTTGACTTGGGACGAAACAAATCCTGAGCGTTTAGAGATTACGCAGAAATTGGCTAACGGTAAAGTGGATGACATAGCCGATGAAGATCTTCAGAACTACTTGGCTTCATCCAGTGGAGAAGAATCGGATGAAAACGCTGAAAATAATGAAGAATTACAAAACGATGCAGAAGATAATGACAATTCTATTGATAAATACAAAATGTTACTACAAGAAATCGAAGAAAAGGAAAAGAAAAAGAACAAGGAAGATGTAGGGGTTGAGATTTCCTGGGGTATTGATTTGCAGCAGAAAACTGAGAAATTAATAAAAGAAAAGAAAGATGCTGCAGAACAGAAAACCCCATTCGAACAATTCTTAGAGAAGAGGAAAGCCAAGCGCAAGGAAAAACGCCTTCAGAAACAAAATGCAAATGAAGAAGATCATGATGATTCTGATGTTCCATCTGATATCGACATGAATGACCCTTATTTTGCTGAGGAATTTAATAAGCCTGAGTTTAAAAAGGGCAAGAAACCGACATCAAAAACCGAAACAGTCAGTGAGGAAAGTTCGGAAGATGAAGAAGAAAGACACAAACGCGAGCAGCAGCTGGAACTTCTACTAAACGACGATGAAGACGATGGTAAAAAGCATTTCAGTTTGAAGAAAATCCAAGAATTGGAGAATGACAGTAACAGCAAAAAGAAAAAGAGAAAACAAAAGTTGGAAAAAGGTGTTGAAGATAACTTCAAAATCAATGTGGACGACGATAGATTTTCCGCTTTGTACAATAGTCACCATTATAACATTGATCCAACGGATCCACACTTCAAAAAGACTAAAAACATGGAAAAACTTATCAGCGAGAAAATCAAAAGACGCACACAAGAGGATGATCAATCAAATACCAGTAGTAAAAAACAGAAAACTGATAAGAAACTCAATGCTGAATTAAACGTTTTAGTTAAGTCTGTTAAGCGCAAAACCGAATCTTTTAAAACGAAGAAATAATTAAGGATAATTTCGGCACTCTATGTGTATAAATAACAACAATATTTGTAATGATATTATTTATAATTTGGTACATTTTTTATCATTCATTTAATGTTAACACATTTGGCTAGAATTTCTTCCAACTAATTTATGTATTTTTAATATGTACATAATTATGTTCATTTGCGTAAAACAAGAAGTTGATAGTGAAGAACGTTATTGCATTTTTGTGATTTCTTTTCCTTTTAAGTTCAAATTATACAAATTATAGATTTTCATCTGGCGTCGATTTTTTTTTTCTGCTACCGGAAAACAACTAAGAGTAAGGACTAGAGTGTTATCAATATTGTCAGCCAATTATTATTAATTAAAGGTCCAATCTGATTTGGCATTTACTGCAAAAATTAACAAAGAACATCGATTTCGAAGAGGGTTTATAAACAAATCTACCAAACATCTAAAGCAACCGACGACAAAGTAGCAAAGTTATTGACCAAGCTATGATTGAAAGAAAACAACCATTGGCTGCTTTGGATGAACGTTTTTTTAACAGCTTATGAGAAAACAAAAATAATATCTATAGAAAAAGAAAAGAAAAAAAAAACTGGCCCAAAAGTAATAAGTTAAATTTTTAGTTTTAGAGAAAATGTGCAACGGGTATTCAATAGATTTTCAAATTGAATAGTAGCACGAAAACGATAAAAATACCCTGAGATATTATGGCAACAGCAAAGAATAAGTTGAACCAGCTGGATGATCGCGTTGCTCATCTGAGCCATAATTTCAATCTCAAAGCATCGACGCCGTTCAAGTAGTAACGAAACAAACGTTTGTCCCTTACGAATCCCAGGGCTTCGTACAGACGTAAAGCAGGCTTGTTTGTGATTTCCGTCTCGAGGACCACTTCGTCCGCTTCGCCGGCAATCATTTCTTGTATTGCTTTTTTAACAAGAGTCGAACCAAGACCTTGTTTCCTATATCGTTTATCAACAGCCAACATTGCAATGTATCCTCTTTTAATTACCTTCCTATGCATATCTAATTTGCATACGATAGCACCTACACATTCATTCTGACACATTGCCTGCAAAAAAAATTTGTTTAAAGTTTCACTTTGTAAAACAATGTTAAAAGACAATTATTACCAGAAAACACAGATTGGGCCAGTTGTGGATGAAGTACCTGTATGTATATATGGAATATGGTTCTGATAGATCTTTTTGAATGATTTTCATGATGAGAGGCATTTGTAGCTCTGATTCATAAGCCACATATTCTATTTTTGGGTTCAAACAATTTGGTTCCTCAGCTACTGCTGCTGCTGCAGAACTTTCTCCACCTTTAATACTTAAATTAGATAAATCCTCTGCCATTTCCTCAACTTCATCTTTGTATTTGGTGTGTATCAAACTGACTAAATCAAAATCATCAGGTAGATTTGAGCAAGTGGCAGATGCTGATTGTTTTTGGCTATCTATCTCCACAGGTTTTCTTTTCTTGCCTTTGGATTTCTTGGGTTTCTGGACCACATGCTCTTCTATTATTTGTGTGTGTTGAGTTACATCATGTGAGTTGTTTTCTGTAGGTAAAACTATTTCAATTTTTTATTTACTTTATAAAAAAGGAATTAATTACCAGTCTTTTCAGAAAGATGATTTTGTTTGATACCATTCACAACTACTCCATTCAACTTAGCATTTTGATTGTGCTGACCATTTGAAGTGTCCTTTTTCTGATCTTTTAGACTACTGATGTTAGCTGCTTCACTTTGTATTCCTTCGCACCCAATACTAACACTACATTCTATAGTACTCATTATAATATTTACAATATGAATTTCCTATTCGAGCGCAGTGCTTGCCATTTACAAGATGCTTCTTTATTAAGAAAACGCCAGAATTTACTAGGTTTTTTTAAATTTTCTTGCTGACAGCCATCTTAAAACTAGGAAATTCTGAAAATATATTTTAGGTTGACATGGACGTTACAATCAACGTGCGTTTGCGCAATTTTTTATTGTATGCACTTCATCAGCTATTTTAATTAATAAAAACCTTTTGATTTTCCTGCAGAAATCGTTTTTTTAACAACTGTTTGTAAACATTTATTGAACGAATAATAGCAGTAGGAATTTAGGAAAATTTTAAAATTCTGTCAGCAAATCCCACTTTTAGGTCATTTCTAGGTCAGCAAAGTGTCAAACAAATCATATGATCAATTTGTAAGCGTAAGGGATCACAAGGATAATTTTTTTCAAATAGCAAAAATGTCCGGAAAAGACAGGCTTCCAATTTTTCCTTCCAGAGGGTAAGAAATAAATCATTGATTGTGATGCATTTATTGCAAAAATTGTAAATTTCAGAGCGCAAATGTTGATGAAAAGTCGTCTCAAAGGAGCCCAAAAAGGACACAGCCTTCTGAAGAAGAAAGCTGATGCTTTGCAGATGCGTTTCAGGATGATCCTAGGCAAAATCATCGAGGTACATTATTTTCATTTAAATTATTAAGAAAAAATCATTTAATTTGTCTTTAAAAACCCAGACTAAAACTCTCATGGGCGAGGTGATGAAAGAAGCAGCTTTTTCTCTAGCTGAGGCTAGATTTACCACTGGTGATTTCAATCAGGTGGTTCTACAGAATGTAACCAAGTCCCAGATAAAAATCAGGACTAAAAAGGATAATGTTGCTGGTAACTTTCTTTGAAAAAGACAAAAGAAAAAAAAATCCCAACATAAATTTTCAGGTGTGACATTACCTGTCTTTGAAAGCTATCAAGAAGGAGCTGACACTTATGAACTGGCTGGTTTGGCCAAAGGAGGACAGCAATTGGCAAAACTAAAGAAGAATTACCAGAGTGCTGTAAAGTTGTTGGTTGAGTTGGCTTCTTTGCAGACTTCTTTTGTAACTTTGGATGAAGTCATTAAAATTACCAACAGAAGAGTCAACGCTATTGAACACGGTATGAATTCTCATTTTTTAAAAACCTTTTGGGTTCACTTATTAAAATGTGTGTCGTTGCAGTTATCATTCCAAGAATTGAACGCACTCTAGCTTACATCATATCCGAACTTGACGAATTGGAACGTGAGGAGTTCTACCGTTTGAAGAAGATCCAGGACAAGAAACGTATTGCCAGAGCTAAAACTGAAGCTTTGAAACTAAAAGCTGGAAAAGTTGATGATAATATTCAGTATACTGAAAACCTCCTCGACGAAGGCGACGATGATATTTTGTTTTAAGTATAGGCGCATTGAACTTGTATTATAAAGAACAGAAACATTCACTCTTTTTAAAGTTAAGGCATTGCTAAGTACTAATAAATTGAAAGTTGAGGATAATGTAATTATTCATTTTAGATGAATGTTGTAAGTGTTATAAATATTGTAAATTGTTAAGGGGCTTTCTGTCCATCAATAAGCAAGCATAATGTAGATGCAATTTTGTGAGTTTGGTTTAGTTGAAAATTTTATTATTAAATAAATTCCATTGTCATTAGTTAATTTTTTTGCTTTTCTTTTCTTCCTAAATCCTATAAACCCTCTATTGTTTCAAAATATCAAAATATGATTGATATACTATAACTTCGCCATCGAATTCAATTTAAAAATAGGTATCCCCTTGGATTTAACAAGAATAATAATCTCCCTATGTCCCAAATTATTTTCAAAGACAAAAATTTTTGATTTACGAAGATAAATAAACATTCCATCACGAAAAACAATGATAACAAATATCTAATATTTAAGTAATAATCTGCGTCCAAAACAAAATTTAACATTTTTCCTTAATTAATTAAATAAAATCACAATCATACCCGTCAAGAAAAAAATATAGGAAAAACCCATATAAATCAAAAGAGTGATGAATAGGTGAGAAGACACCGAAAAACCAAGAAGCTGACTTGTGACCAGGCAATGATGTTTTACAGTTCTTACTTCAGCACAAAGTAGAGAAAAAACTGAGCCACGATACTATAACGAAGCTGCAACAAATTTCGTATTTTGTGTAAATTAAATTCTAATAAATTGGTAGTGTAAAAAATATGAAGTTAGGAAGAACATAGCAAGAAAAGTTAAAATCAAATTCGTCGAAGTAATATGTATTTACATACTGTAATTTGAGATAAATTAAAAACAGAAATGCATACCACAATTTGGGACATAGATGGTAATAAATTTTTGATTTTGTTTCCTCTAGCTAGGTGAGTTTCTAAATTAATATAATGCTAACTAGTCGGTACGAAGAAATTGCATATTGCAATTTCAGCCGATGTAAGTCCAAAGCCTGTATTAAAATTAATGCGATATTTTGTCCGTCGCTTTGGCTTCTCGTTTGGGCGCTTCGC
>JASKGO010005560.1:0-52941 GCA_030556065.1 Holobus sp. GC000080
CTACGGGTTAACAATGTAATGTGGGTTATAATAAATTTAACAAAAGGAAATTTGTAGCATTTTTTTTTGTTATTCTGTGTGTTGCGCTTTTTTTCAGAATTTAATTTTCAGTTTTTTTTAGAAGATGTAAAAAAATTAAAAGATGCAGAGATAAGAAAAAGTTACTGAAGAAGTAATTATATTAAAGATGTGAATTTTAGAATTATTTATAAATATTTTAATTTAATTAATTTTAGTTAAATTTAATTTATTTAAGCTTAATACAGGATTTTATTGAAAATATCAGAAAACCAAATTTTCCATGATTTTTTTAAAGGAAATTTAATTAAAAAAAAAAATTATACTGGACAAGCCGTAGAAACTAACAAAACTAAAAAAGCATACAGAATGTTCCATTAAAAAACAATTAAAATATATACGTGAAAATAGCTTTAGAAAAGAAGTTTTTTTTCAAAATTTGTTTCCACATCAAACACAAAATACTAAACATTAATATCATAACTAAGATTATTATTAAATTTTGAAGATTAAAAATTTTTAACTGAAGAAGAAATATTTAAATATTAAATAAAAAATTTAATTTAAAGCAATACAAATATTAAACATTAGCGTAACAACACTCTAAACAAGATGTAAAATGTAAAATTTGAGCTATTCAAGCAATGAAAACACATGTAACAAGGGAAAATCAAACATTTACTTGTTACATTACCATTGTTTGTATCGTTTATCCTTTGTGGGATTCTCGATATGAATAATATTTAGCTACTTCATCAGCCAGCGAATAATGATAATAATAATAAACATTACAAAATTGATTTTACAATCAAAAAGCATTCGAAAAGTATAACAAAACAAACAACTAAAAAACTTTTCACTTCCTTAGAGTGTTTCAATACTATTCAAAAATTTCATTATTTTTTTTTAATAGAATTTCATAAGTTAATTAAAATTGTATAATAATCGAAAAAAAAAAACAATTACCAGTTTACAAAGCCGAAAAAAATTTTTTTTTTCTCTTCCTTTGTAATTTACTTATTTTTAATAAGATTTATAAGTTTATGAAAAGGCATATGGATGAAGATACATAAAGCATGCTGTTCTTGAGCTATCTGGTGGCTTTTGCTAATATTAAAACGAAGGAACGAAGCCAAGGAGCAGATAATGATGGCTCTGGCATCGCGCTAAGAAGCAGCAGAAGCAGAAGCAGAAGCAGCTATAAGAGCAAACAACGTCGTCGCACGGGGTGTTTATAAATAGACGTCTAAATCTTCTTCGCGGGGGTAAAAGCAATCAGCAGCTTTCGAGCCAGCCAGCCAGGCAGCCAGCCACCCATTTTAACAATCGGGTGCCAGACCGGACGCGTTTCTTACACCGATCGTTTGTTTTTCTTACATTACCAGTTCTAAATTTGGACCTTCGGAAGTTGAAGCGAACTGAATACACCCAACTGAAATGTTCAGTACTTTATACTCTGTCTCTCTGCAAAAGGTTTTTACCATACGGCCGACCTCTCTTTGCAGTTGATGCGAAATCATGAAAATTGCTTGGGTTTTCGCATTTCGTTTCATTTGTGTTTCTTGGAAAAATTGGAAAAATGTTTGCATTCCATTAAAAAACAAATTTTGGATATATTTTTTTTATTGTTATTTTAAAAAGCAATTGTTATTGTTATTATTTCATATAGGTATAAAATGAGAAAACATTTAAATTGTATTTATATTTTGCTTGTTTTTATTAGGTAGCTAAATGGAAATCAATGATTTTGTTTTATTATAAAATTTAAAAAAATATTTTTTTTTGAAAATTATTTAAAAATAAAATAAATTTTTAATAAAATTAAATTAATTTTAATTAATTAATAATTTACAATAACAACTAGCAGAATAAAACAAAAATAATCCAAAGTTAACGGCAAATTGGAAAGTCTAATGAAATTCTTCACGCTTCAACGAGAACGAGAAACTAAACACAAAGAAACTAAACAATATCTCTTGGTCGATCAGTGGGTACCTTCCTATATATTAATCGTGATGACATAGCGAACGTAATAAATAACAATCACGCCCCGTCGATTAAATGAAAAACTGCATGCAGCTCTTTAAACATTTGCTTTCGCCCTTCTTTTCCGTTGCTTTCATCGGTTCTTTGCAGCTTTGCAGCTTAGCGGCTCTTCGAAAAACGTTCCAGTACCTAATTTCAGGACAAACGCTTTGAAGTAAAATGAAATAACAAAAAAAAAAATAAAGAAGAGAAAGAAAAAGCAGTCAAAGACTTGTTGCTTGGACCTTTCTTCTTCTTCTTCTTCTTCTTGCTCCGTTCGCCGATTAATCATCAAGCAAATAAATCTGGACGAGCGGTTTTTCCACGCATCGCTACTTTTCGAATCATTTAAATTGCGTGGGTTCATTACATGATACATTCGCATAGCTCAATTACCGAGCAAATATTTTTTTATTTTATTTTATTTTTCTTAGCGGAAGAAAACGTAAAGCTAAAATATATATTTTTTAAGTATATGGTATGAGGTATGTGAAATACTTGAAATGGAATGAACCAAGAAGGGAATAATAAAAATGTATAAAACAGAGGCGAATTAAAAATATAGTAATAATATGACTCAACCAACGCACGGAATTTCAGCAGTGTTTCCGTTAATTTCTTTTTGCTTGCCTGCTTTCTGCTTCTTTTTTTTTCGCTTCTGTTTCGTCGTCTATAAAAGTAAAGGTGTTTTGTCTCTGCGTTTGCCTACATTAAGGTTAATGTTATTTTCATGCAAATGCATAAATGATGGTTGAAATGTTTTACCGAAAAAAAAAAAACTCAATACTAATGTTTGCTTATTTAAAAGAAAAATATGAAGATTATTTTGAAAATTCGTAAAAAAATCGTTCGACAAAAAAAATTTATTAGAAATTCCAGTTTTCGAGGTAAACAAATTGGTTTTTCCGGCATACATAAAGTAATTGGAAAATTGAAAACAAAATAAAAAACAATTATGAAAAACTGCGAAAAATTGAAAAATAAAGAACCAAAAAGCAAAGCAAATTTGTCATTCAGCGAGCAAATCGTTTGACAGGAAAGTGGTAACAAATTTATGCCTCGGGATTTTTAAAAAGCATTGAATTGAAATGGATTTTTGCTATTTGCAAAAAAAAAAACCTTTAAAACAATAAAAAAATTATAAAATCATTTTAAAAGTACAGTACAGTTAAATACTTATTTTAAATTAAATAAAGTTGAAAGATAAAATAAAATAAAATTATTTAAAACATTTAAAAATTAATTAATTAATTTACAAAGTACTTTCCTATAAAATTAGAATATATAAATAAAATGACAAATAAATAAAAGAATTTCTATAATGATAAAATATAAATTCAAAAAGAAGGTAAAAATTAGAAATATTAGAAAATCATTATGAAATAAAATGTATTTCATTAATCGTTAATCAAAAAGTTAAATTTGTAATTGATTAGTAACAACTATCACAAAACAAAAGAGAAATTAACAAAAATTCAGTGCTATTTAAGTGCAGCAAAACATTATTAAATTGGAAACCACCGTTAAATTTTCGCGCACGATCAAAGTGAACGAGCAGCCAGTCCGACCGTGGAATCATTTGCTTTATTAATTTGTTTCATTAACGCCAATTAGTCACGTAGCATTTACAAATTTTGCGAACGGTTCCCTCTCCGCAGCGCATCAGGGTCCGTGTGGGCAATTAGGACTTTCAACTCTCCGGCATCCGAAGAACAATGGAGCCCGGGAATGGGAAATAATTTTCTTTGATGTTATATGCGCGTTTGCTCGGTGGCGGAAAACAATCGCGAAAAGCCTACCTGATACAGTAACGAGCAAGATGATCAACAGGGGAGAAATTCCGATCGGCATGCACTGAACCATTATGATCGCTTTGTCTTTCGGGACCCGATCAAATTCGCACACACCACGCAACTACTATTAGTCCCTAAAGTCCCTTAAGTATACGCAGTTCAATATTTAAAGTAGTTTTTTCCTTAAGTTTAAACAGTTAAACAGCACTTTTTCGAAAAGTTTTAAACACTAGTGAATGGCGGTTGTAAGCATCTTGTAGATGTTTTCTTGTATTCCGGCAGAATGAAGGATAATTAGGGTGTTTTCAAGCGCAAAATATGAGTGGGTGCTATTGCCGGATAGCGCACCCTTACGCGTCCTAGACGTGGCTGGATGGATGTATATGGAGCAACGTAACATGAACGATGTTAACGAGCGGAGCGCCGCGATGTAACTGGCGCAAAAGAAGCAGATAAGCGAACCCAAACGGTTCTGTTTCGATGCGCGCCGCACGCCCACTATTACGACGATTCGATTGTTGCAATTTTCCTCTTTCTTTTGTCTTTAATTATTTCCACTACTTTATGAAGTTTCGTGGAAATAAATTTATTTAAATTTAATTTAAGTTTTAAATTTTTTAATAAAAAAAATGAAATTAATTAATTTAGCATTGCAAGTTTTGCTATAAAAAGTACTCTTAGCAATTTGCTAATAAAATCTAAAATATCAGACCGATCTTAATGATTTTTCCACTTAATTATTGCTAATTACTTACTTACAATTATCTGAAGCAAATTTTAAATTTAAATAATTTTTAGAATTTATACTGGGTGATTTATATGGGTCATTTCTTTGGGGATGGCAATTAATCTAATATTTATAATACTTTTACATGTAAACTAAGTTTAAAATATATTAATTTAATTAAAATTATATTTTCATTAATTATTTCCTCTTTTCAGCGTATTTTCCAAAGTACATAACGTTTTTTAACAATTTAAATAAAGAAAAATCAATTTTTTAAAGAACTGTCATCAATGCCACTTTCCAATAGAAAATATATAAAATAAAAATGAGCAAAAAATATAATTTAATGCATAATTATTTATAGCAATAATAAACATAAATTAATAATAAAAATTAAAAAATAAATTGTTGCCGCTAGCGTCATATCATAACGTTAACGTTAACAACTGGCGTTACCGGTCTAGCCGTTCGAGGTGTATTGGGGCTCTCAAACTACAGCAAACATCAACAGCGCAACGTTAGCGAATGACGCCACCGGACTATATGCAAAGCGCATCGAGTATGGTCGAGATCGAGTGCTGCCTAGTCTAACGTTAGCGTGTAACGCACTTGTTGACTTGACTCACACTAGCAACTAAGACTTAATAGCAAAAAGTAAAAGTATAATTATTATAAATTATTTAATTTGCTGGTTGAATTGCTATTTAAATGACAGTATATAATTATTGCTCTAGATTAATTAGTTCAGGAGTAATTAATTATTTTTTCATTCGTCATTGGATGATTTGCACGGAAAAAAAGTATTCTAAGTAATTTATTAATTAAATCTAAACTAATAGACCGATTTCAATTATTTTTACAATTAATTATTGCAAATTAAATAGCTTTTAATTATCTAAAATAATAATAAATAATTGTAAATCATAACACTTTTTTAATTTATTAATACAGAATTCATTTCATTGGGGGTGGAATTTTTACTTTTTTATTGACTTTTGTAATTTAGCAACAAATAACTAATTTAAAAAAATAATAAATAAATAAGTAGAGATAAAAAAATTTATTTCTTTTTCAGTACACAAAAAAAAGAGTAAAAATATTGCATTTAATTTGATTTCATGGAAATATTAAATCAATTTTCAGAGCGGCATGGATCATTTTATTGTTGGCAGATAAAAATTGATTAAATGCATAAAATTAAATAAGCCGCAGTAACAACCAAAATATAATAAAACTGAAAATACGTCTAATGAAAGTTTTAAATGGCAAACGGTCAATACAATGGCAATGATAGTTGAATGATGAAAATTCAATCGGCATTTGTCTAGTTTTCCCTTGTTTTTAATTAATAACTGTTAAACTGTTTTATTTTTCAATTATAAAACGAAAAACAAATTTCAATTTTATATAACACGGCTTATTAAAATAAGCGGGAAAATTTCAAAAAAACAGCAAACTATTATTTTAAAACTCCAACTCTAAAATCAAAACGGAAAATTAATTGTGATTTGGGTAAATTACATTTTGAAACATTAATTTTAATTTCAACAAATCAATCAAACCAATTAACCAAAACATTAAAAATAAACGTCGACTGTGTTGACGTTTAAAAATTTCTTATTAATTAAATGAATGATTTAGAAATAAAACTGCTTTAAACAAAGTTTGTAAATAAATACATAAATAAGACGGAGTACTGTGTAGCACTGCTGCACATTTAATTATCTTAATCCTGTTAAGAGCAACTATACTAACTTAGTAGTTAACTATACCATAGAAAACCATATAACACCTGTGATTATTTACTTTGTAATCAACAAAATAATCCTTTAAAGTTTAAACAGCACATATTGCAATTTATAAATAATTTTATGCTTCTAGTAGAGAGAAATGTGTAAAATACAGTGCAAATTAAAGAATGTCCGCTCATTTGATGACAATTTAATATAACAATGATGAAAATGCAAGGAATTTAACAGGGAAATTCCAATTACACGAGTATATTCATAAAATGTAAAACTGAAAAACTGTGAAATGTAAAAGCAATTTAATTTCGGTTAATAAAATTCCCAAATTTTAATTAATTTATTCTAAATTTAATAAGTTATGCTTTATGCAATGAATGCTTATTGTATTTCATTGTTTATTTTTCATTTTACAGTAATTTTTTTTTTTAATTTTAAATTTTAAAGCAAAAATAATGGCCGTTACATAAAAGCTATTTTCATATAATAATAAATCGAATATTATTTATAGTTTTATCAGATAAGCGATGGTTTAATAAACGTGGGGTGATCGATCTTTGTGAAAAGGACACGCAAGGATATCTCATGTTGAAATCAGTGCTTCCAATTTCTAGGAAAATTTTGGAAATTATACCGAATACATAATTTCTACTCTATTTTACTATAATAAATTCGTTGTTTTTTTTTTTGATTACACTGAATACATAATTTATATTCTGTTTTACTGTAATGAATAATAATTAAGTAATTACTAAATTACTACTAATTTTAAGCTAAAAATTTTCAATACTAATAATTTACCTATGAAAACAATAAATTGAAAAAGCACAATTAGAGTTCCAATTAATACCGAAAATTATACTGCCATCACAGTAATTACTTGCGTGAAATGCCCAATAGAAAAGTTATTTTAAACTATAAAAGGCCTCGATTGTTATTATTCAATTAACTGAATAATAAATGAAGTTTGCACAGAGAGTATTATCGCGAAACGGATCGGCACATATTTTCGTGGAGCACAGATACAGATACAGATACACATAATAAATACATAGAGACGGAAGTGTTCTGATTCGATTCGTATTCGTGTGCTCGCGGCCATTGTACTAATGAAAATTACAATTTTCATTCATTCGACCATTTCGTTTCGTTTGTTCCGTTTGTATATTTCAACTTGCAATTTCATCATACATACAGCATGCATTGCCATTTTTGCATCAAAGCAATTTTCATTATTATTATTTTTTTAATTCTGTTTTGTATTGTTTCTTTTTTTTTTGCGAAATGAACACACGAATGCAAAGTCAATATTTCTGTGCTTTTGTGATTACTCAAATTCATTGGAATTAAATTAGATATGTGACTAAGCATTTTTGCGATTTGTTTTTTATGCTGGTTTAAAAAATACAGTCAGCAATTAAAAAAAATGTCATTTACAGTTCGGTAACTAATGTAAATATATGAAAAAAAATAATAATGGAAACGATTGGGGCGTTTGGCACTTTCGGTTTTCGGTGTTAATGGTTAATTAGCGTGGATTTAAGCGATGCCTGTGCAATTCGATTATCAGCCGACACGAATCGCTAATTAATAAAAACGTTTCTGCTTGTTACACGAAAAATGGTGCGGCATTTATATTAAATCGTTCGATTAAAAGTTAAATGTCCACTTTATGCTTATTTTAATTATAGTCTGTAAATTTTAATGTATATATTTTTTTTTTTAATTAAAATAATACATTTTAATCGCCATTGTAAATTAGTCGTAAATTACTTAATTACGTTAATAAAAATGTCTTTTTATTATTGGACTAAAAACGATATTTAAAAATAATAATAACAGAAAGAAAAGTAATTATTGAAAGTAGTAATAAACATAAAAAAAAAAATTAATAAAAATAAGAAAAAAATAATTATTTCGAGAGGACTTGTTGTCGCTTGCGTCGTAACGTTAACAACAGACGTTGCCGGTCTCGCCGTTCGATGTGTAGTAGGTTACTAAAACTAGCGCAAACATCGACGGTACAACGTTAGCGACACGGACAACCGGACTATAAGCTGAGCGCGCCAAGTGGGGTCGAGACCGAGTGTTGTCGAGTCTAACGTTAGCGCGTAACGTACTTGTTGACTTGACTCGCACTGGTTGCTATTTCAGTTAAATCGTTCATTTAAAGTTTAAATTAAATGTCCACTTTGTGTTTAATTTTATTATATTCTTTGAGAATTAAAAAAAAATTAAAGAAAAATAATAAATGTCTAATGAAATTTGCATATTAATTGTAAATAAATTAATTTTATTAACAAAAATGTCCTTTTTATTGGACCAAAAATGACATAATGAAAAACCAATGTCAAGTTTTATATATATTTTTTTCAGTATCTTCATATATTTTAAGAAATTTAAAGATAAAAGAAATAATATGACATTAATCTTTTCGAAAAATAATCCAACAAATCCAGGGTAAATTATTCCGCTTTATACTGAAAAAAATCCGCCATTTAGCATTTTAAAGACGGAAAAAAAAGTATCAAAAATGATTAATGATATCACTCAGTTGAACACGAAAAAAACGTTTCTTCTAATAAGCTTATAACTCAAACATAATAAATGCCACGAGCAGAAAACGGGGTTTTAGTATATTTCAAGCAAACTGTCGCCTCCTCCTTTCCCCATAGCTACAAATATAAATTGAAAATCCATTCAGCGCGGATTAACCGAGCAATTTTCACAAAGTTTCCACCAAAGAACGCAATTAGAACTAATATACGAATACCAAGTAAGCGTCTAGCCCGAGTTTCACCCGATATTTTTTATGTCGGTTTTGAGTTTGCATTAAACTCAAACCGAAATTATACATTTTAACTATTTCAATATTTGCTCAAGACCCGAAGAAGACACGGTTTGATGTCAAAGCAGAAATTCGGCATTAATTGCCCATATCAGTATCGAAAGTTGCAAGTTGGAACGATCATAAAAATTTGTTACCGCTCCGTGAAAATTAAAAATTTGCGGTTTTTAAAGTGCTGCTACAAAAAAAAAATACCAAAAAAAAGTAAGGAAATTCCGAATGGTCACCTGGAAAATGTAATTAATACCCAATTCATTATAAAATAATATTTAATGTGAAATAGTAGCGAAAAATAGAAATCCACTTGGAAGGTTATGCACTTAGCCCCAGCGGAATTTCTCAATTAATTTAATTTCTGTATTAATTTGTCAACGTGATTGATACTTTAATGAATTAAATGCTGCAACTGTGCAACAGTGTAAGTGCCTGGCGGCCCCCGAAATAATTAATCAATTATTACACATGTTTTGTTTGCTTATGCGAATAAATGCGTTTACTAAATGAGTATTATTGCTGTTGTAAATGTTACATTAATCATGCTTATGTTGTTTTATGTCAAACAAAACCAATGAATAATAATAATAGATATGCAGAAATTGCATTTGTTTTCCTTTCTATTTATTTGTATGCATTTCCTGAATCCTGATAAAACTACCACTCTAATGTTTATCTTATATTTTTTTTAATAAATTAAATTATTTTTTGTTTGTTTTAAGAAATAGATTAAGAAAAAAAATGTGCAACGCTTTTACTTGTAATAATCTTAAATATTAATTAAACAATAATAAATAGCAAAATTTACCTTAAAAAAGTTGTCATCCGTGTTGAAGATCCGGAAGGTTGCTGTTCATTGTCGTCTTGCACTTTCCAAAGAAGTAACACTTTTATTTACACATGTCATCAGTTTATTTTTAATTAATTAGTTTTAAAATTGATTAATTTAGTAGTAAAGTTAACGCCGACTACACGAAATCCAAGTTTTTGCATTCTGAAACCAAAGAAAATGTATTTCAATTTAATTCTTAAATAAAGCAATTAATAATAAAAATGAATTAAAATTATAAAACTGAAAAATTTGTAATAAAATATAGCGAAATTTATGTAAAAACTAAAAAAGTTTCAAAAATGTTAATAAAAAGGAAACAAAATTTAATCAAATTTTATTTACTGCAATTACAAAATAAAGAAATCATTTAATTGAACAACAATCAAACATTAAATTCAAAAACATTAAAACAAATAGTTATTTTTCCTTTAAAATCAATATTTATTAAAGAAGTTTATAAAAAACAAAATAGATGGAAGGGGTCTACAGAGCTTTAAATGAAAACAAGGAAAAAACATAAACAGTGCCTAGAAAAATCATGTTAAAAATGTTTTAGTTTCAAAAACATCAAACCAGACACTAATTAACTTTACCTGGCGATTTTCAACAATAAAATTACCACAAAATACGATTTTTCGGTCGCGAAATATGAAGAAAACGATGCACGCACTAACCAAACATTAGGAGCACTGATTCTTATAAACAACTGATGAGTAATATTGTTATAAATCGCCGCCCAACTTTTTCAATTGTTTTTGAAATATCCTCTGCACTTTTCAATTTATTTTTATTTCGTTTTTTATTTATTATTTTAGTTAAAATTTTAATATAAAATATAAAAAAAAAAAATTAATTTTATTTATTACTTTATTTGTAATATTATAATTACAATTGTACAAATTGCAAAAAATGAAAGAAAAAAGTCCATTGTGGCAGATAGTATTTCAACAATTCCATTTGGAAATAAGTAAAATGGTTAAATGTATTTTATGTCACGTTAGATTTAAGAAAGAGATGTTTTTAAACTGCTTCTTTGAAGACAGGTCCTGAATGCAGCCAGTAAAATGGGAAAACGTTTCAACAAGTTGTCGACGCCAATAAGAACTTTCCGCTAAGCGAATTTATCATTTTCCAAGTGTCCGGACCGACGCGACTTTCCCGACTTGCTCCTGCTCGTTAATAGAATGTCCCGTCGAACTATTTATCACCAAAACAGTATAGCAAACCGCAAACAAGTCGCTTAAGTAACTGAAACAGCAATCAATTGCTGTGTGCGACTTAAATAATAATTTAGCTCCCTATTTTTTCTTTTTTGAACCAAATTAATTAAATTAAAGTTAAATAAGTTTAATTTATTTTGCATGGCTTTAACAACGACTAATAAATTGCATTAACAGAAAAAAGTGATTTACAGTATTGGAATTGCTTAGAATTTCAAAGAGTCCGTACAAAGTTTGTTGGAATTAAAGCAAAATGAAGTTTCTTTTATTTTACAATTTCCTTCGCGGAATCTTTGCAAATTGAGCACTGGCAATTGAAGAAATAGAGATCCCTCAGGGCTTTCTGTCGATCCTTTTTGCACATAATTCTGTAATCCACTCCGTAGCAATTGCATATTTCCTCTCCTTTGATTACGTCTTCCTTTGCCTTCACTATTGCTACAGAATTAATATATCTGCAATTTTTAATGATAAAATGCCTTTATTTTTCCTATTTTTTGCTTTTAAAAAATTAAAGTGCATCGTAATTGAAATGAATTTAATTAAGTTGTTATTAAAAATAAAGGATTATAATAAAAAACAAACTGTTGTAAAAAGGAAAATTAATTAAAATTAAAACGAATAATGATTTTTTCCTAAAATTAATTAATTCGAAATCAATTATTTATTATTACCAATTAATTTATTTCTTTTCTAACTTTTATTTTTTAAATTGATAAGAGTCTTAAAATGTAACTAATTGGAAGTTATTAATTAATTTAAAAAAATCCAATCCTTTAAAGATTTTTTAAAAAGCTTTTGAATTTTCTTACAAAACAAATTAATTAAAAATGAAGTAATAAATTAATAAAAGACATAAAATTTTGTATATGAAAATTTTTGAATTTAGTATTTTTCTGTTCTGGTCATTTATCAGTACAAATAAATCAATATTTTTTTTGGAAAAAACGATTTTACTTTTACAACCTAGCAATTTACATGTCGCTGGAAAAATAGGAAACTTTTTCTATCGCTTATCGGAAAGCGATTAATATATTTTATAGCAACTAAATCTATATTTTTTAATGTTTTATTAATGAACCATAATTTCTGTATGCTTATACCAGAGAAAATATGTCATAAAATTCAAATATTTACTTTCGATAAATATTTTATAACCCTTCAAGTAGTAATTGTAATTCACATAGTTTTTCGTTATAAAATAACATTAAAAAAAGCTTATGAAGCCACAAATAAAATCTCTATAAACTTTTCGGAAAGTTTTTCATTGCAAGGACATTTAATCCAACAAAACAAAAGGCAAAAAACCATCCCCCAAAACCCAAAAACCAAATACTAACCTGAGGGTAATATTCGAATTGCAGGAATGATTCATCATACTTATAGATGGATAGATACCGCAAGCAACTGGAACTTCATCCATTAATTCGAAATGTGCGGAAGTTCCGTGCGGAGCACTTGGCCGATGCATTACAATGCTCGAATTGCAAGTCAATTGGGCGATGTGTTTTACTAATAAGCCGCCGACGAATTGTTCCGAATTCTCCGCCGCACTCAAGCGGTCCGCAACGTCGTGGAAAAAAGAAGTTTTCTCGGTCAAATACAGGGAAATCGTGGCCGCAATCAAAAGGAAATGCTCTAAATTTTGCACGTTCTCCAAGTGGCTTAATAGAGAATTGAAATAGGGATAATTGTCTTTTGCATTTCCGAAAAGAGCTGAATTATGATCGTCGTTATCTAGCACTTTGAAGCGACCTTGCAAGCCATTATGGAGACATTTAAATGCAGGCAATCCTATTCCTAAATCATACCACAAGACCATTCCGGGACACTCGTACTGATGACTTCCATTCCACGAGGCGTCTCTGCATGACGCGTCACAATAAAGACATAATGTGCACTCTTTGCATCTATAAGAAGGCGGCGAATGATGAAAAGCATGCTCCGGAGATGCAAATAGCAAAATGAATTTTGTCTCGGTACTTACGGAATCAATATTTGCGTGCTCTTCAAACAGTTGTAACATTTGTCGGTCACCAAGTTTTCGCGATTGCGAAAAATCGGCGCCACGGCAAATGCCGGCTCTATGAATAACAATTCGTTTGATTTTATGTCCTCTTTGGCTGTCACGTATCTGCCTAATTTATTGTTTTGACTGAAAAATTCTTTATTTGCTTTTTGCGCACCAATTTATAAATTTTTATTAGTAAAAATTGAAATTAGGGAAAATTGCTATTTCATTGCATTTTAAAATTATTTTTAAATAAATAAAATTAAATATTACTTTTTCAATTAATAAATTAAAGAATAAAGAAGTTAAAACCAAAAAATATCAAAAAGAAATTAAAGAAAAAAGTAAAAGAAATCCTACCTTAATTGTATCTTGTAGGAAGCATACAAAAAATCATTGTTTTTCTCCATTTCCGGCACTTTTTCTTCTAAAAAATTACTACTTTCTTTAATAATTAACAAATCACTTTTGTACTTCTCGAAAAACTCTTTAAACTGATCTAAAAATTAAAAAACAAAGCTAATTAATACAAAAAAAAAGACTGAAAAAGCATTTCTCCTTACCATTATCATTCAGTTTTTCTTGCAAAACCTTCATTTCTTCATTAAATTTCTCCATTAATTGCAAATAATAATAACAGTAGAGTCGCCTAATTAATATCTTATGCTGTAATTCCTCAGGATAATTCCCTGATTCCAAACAAAGATCAATATCTTTAAGGCAATCATCAAAACAATTATTAGAAAAAGACACAACTGAACGATTGGCTAAAGCCAGAGCATACTCTTTACTATTAAATTCAGCAAAAGCCAGACTCCTATTGTAATACTTTATGCTGTTGTTTTTTGTTTTCTCAGCTTTAAATTCAGAATTGCCCAGTTTTCGAAACTCTGCCGACGTTATGTTGTCTTTAGGCAATGTATGTTCTTGCAAGTTGGATTCAATCCAATTAAGTACCAATGCACTGAAAATAGTACTTTTAATGTTGATTTGTTTATTTACTTTAACAGTTTGCGAAATGAGTACTTACAGATCTAAATTTGAGTAAAACAGCGAAAACATTTCATGTTCATTTAAGTCTTCATATTCGGACTTATCGAACTTGTGTATACTGAAATAATCTTCCAATTGGTTTATTTTTTTATTGCCGAGCATTACTTTATTAAATTAAAGCTAATTATTGCAATTAATATCAATTTTTCAAAGGGAACTGTTGATAATTACTTACACTTTTTGAGGTTAGGAATGCAAAACTGATGCTTTGAGAGTTGCATACCATATATTACTAAATTAAAATTCAAATTAGCTGTAAGAGAAGTTGCATAGCATAAAAAAGGATAATGCAAGGATAACGCAGGATAACTACTCTGAATCAATAAAAGAACAATTATTTTTCATTTTCAGTAGCTTCAATTGAACTTTTATTGAAGAAAAAGTAGTTTTCTTCCATGAAAACAAAGTTTTAACATATTTAAAAAACTAATAATAAAATAAAAATTGCCAAAAAATAATTTTGCAAATCGAATATTGCAAAATGAATGCAATATTTAAATAAAAGCAGTAAAAAAACTCAAGCAAAAATACGCAAAATAATGAATCCGATAGTAGGAAGATTGGAAAATGGCTTAGGGGGTGGATTTTCTCCAGCTAGGGCATCGGACACCTCGGTTATCGAAATGCAAGCCTCGGGGTCCTTCGACCGACACGTTCAGGACGCGCGCTTGCCGGAAAAGCGAGCAAAGCGGCGGCAGCAGCAGCAGCAGCAGCAGCAGCGAGGAAACTCGTTCGTTTCAGTTTCCATCTCGATCAGTCTACTTCAGACGGCTGAAAGCTCTGGTGCGGTGGCACATCCCGTTCTTCTTGCACTCACTCACCACCACTGAAAACACACATTTGGCGCCTCGTAAACCTGTTGTGTAACGTTTACGTAACCCTCGTCCCCTTCACAACCAGACTCTAATGTCCAATTAACCAGCGGCATTGAATTATACACACAGTAAAAGAACCACTGCCTCCCCATTTTAATTAAATAATTAAACTCTTTACAAATCTTAATTAAAAACAACAAATACAAGCGAAAAGCAAGCAAAACAGGTGAGTTTTCCAAGAAATTCCCTATTTTTCAGTTTCCTTTTTCAGTTTTTTTCGGGTTGTTTTGTGTGTGTGTGTGTGTGTGTGTGTGTGTTTTTCATGAGTAAAAAGTGTGTGCGGAAATCCGCGCCGAAACGCTCGCGGAATGTTTCTCATTAATACTCAATGAAACGATTAATTTAATCCGCGTTGGCTGCTTGCAAACTATGTGCCCCGACATAAATTACTTCGATGATTAAAGCTTTTTTCGAAATTTCATATTTTTTTCATATTTTTTGGTCCTTTCGGCAATTTTAAAAATATTTGTTAAAAATAAAAATGTGTGGTTTGCGTTGGCGTAAATAAATATTTGCGGCGCATAGTTTTCGGCTGCGGATTGCTGCGGAGTTTGCGGAAAGCTCCTGTTGCGGAGAAACGAGAAAGGAGAAACGGGAGACGAAAAGGACGCGAGCTGCTAGCTGAATTCGGGGGGTTGGAGCGACGCCGCGCCGCGCGGTTTATTAAAGGATAGAGCGGATAGTCCTTTCGATGGCGGCCGCGTCCTGCAACTAAGTCAGTCATGCGTTCGCCTGTAAATAAAGCAATGTTTACACACACTGACGAGCTCCAATTTAGGCCTTTGGACTTGGAGGACCTTTATGCCCATCATTATTATTTCATCCGGATGGCGTATTAAATTTATTTGCAAATTAAATTGGTTTTATTTTATTTCCTCACTTGTTGAGTCCCTTTGTCTGTTATTATGTGTTGGCTGATTTGCTTCTTATTTTTGTCTTTGACTAGTTAGATAACTGTTTTATTTGTTTTTTGTACGATTGGTTTCGTAAATAAATAATTTGTTTCTTTTTTTAAGGATTATTTTGTTCATTTACTGAAAGAGAATGGTTTTCAATGTATTTTTTTATTTTATTTTATTTTAGATTTATAATTAATTTGTTTTAAACTTTTAGATAGTAAGTTTTAAATAAAAATTTAGATTTTCTGTTTAAATAATTTAATATTTTAAAAATTTATAGATTTGATATAATTTCAGTTGAAATCAAAAGTTTTAGATGGAAAATTTTATAAATTATTAATTTTTTGAATTTTAATTATTTTTATAGGACCGTTTTGTTAATTAACAAAAAAGGATTCCCTTTTTTCTCAATTTTTTTTCCTTAAGACTTTAAAATAGATTTTAAGTGTTAAATTAATAATAAATTATTTTTTAAATTTAATTATAAGTTATACATTAATCAGAAATTAATCAGCAGAGCATATAAATTGAATTATTTCACTGAAATATTAAAACATATTTATCGAATAATCAATTACTTTTTAATATTAATAAAAATTAATTAAACGAAATCAGAAATAATGAAATTACTTTACAATTCAATATTTTAATACTTATTTTTCCTAATAAATAGTAATAATTATATTAATTAATTAGTGACATCAATATTACATATTGCTTTAAATTTAATTTGAAATTAAAAAAATAATGGTTACAATTAACGTTAAAAAAAAATTATAAATGATTAAATTTGTAATTTGCAACAATTTTAATATTGAAATTAAATTACTTAATCAATAAAACAACCAATTTATTGCTGAAAATAATTACATAAATTTAAAAAAGTAATTTTGTAGCTTGAAAAATGACAAATTTATAAAACAAAATATAAATTTTGATATTACAAATTTGATGGAAGATATTTCACGTAGCAATATATTTTTTCGATGTAATAAATGCTATGATATTTATAAAAAAAAAATACTACTAGAAAAATATTTCATAAAAATTCTCAACGAGATTTGTAAATTTAATTAATTGAAGCAATAATTATCAAAACAATATTTAAAGACACTTTTAATTAAAAATTCATAAAATAATTGAAATTGTAGTGATAAATTTAGAAACTTATCTGTAAGACTCAGTGAGTTTCCTTGGTGATATCGAACGAAGCTTAATGGTAATTATAATTATGGTAATTCTGCATGTTCTTAATTACCTTCATAGTATACAGGATGAAACTAATCGTCAGCGGACATGAAATTTGCATATATGTACAGATAAATTCTCAAAAGGATTATGGAAACTTTAATCTAGTTGATAATTATAAATAAATCAGTTGATTTTTCTTATTTGAGCTTTTTTTTACTTATTTATTGATTGATTTATTGGAAATTAAATTGTTTTAAAAGTTGTTATTCAGTATTTCAATATGATTTTTTTTTTCAAAATGAAGTTTAAAATTAAGCAAGTTTATTAATTTAATATCAATAATTTATATTTAAACTCTTCAATGAAACATGACAAAAAAACAATTCGTAATAAAAAAAGTTTTTCTGAAGTTTGGAAAATCGCAAATCTTCGCTTTTCTAATTGTTTTTTAATTATATTTTAAATTACATTAACATAACTTTATAATTTTCAAATTTTAATTAAAATAAATCATTTCATTTCAATTTTTTCTTTTTTTTCGTCATCTTTAATCAAAAAAATTAAAAATAAATAAATTCTACAAATCGTAAAAAAAATGAAAAATATTTATAATTTTTACGACAAAGAAATCGAAAACGAAAAAAAAAAATATTCAACCAATTATAAATGTAAATTAATTTTGAATATAAATTAATTATACAGCAAAAAGTTCCAATAATATATAGCTTTAAACAGAATTATGCGATTGATTAATAATTATATTCAGAGCTTCTGTTTCAAAATACAAACGACATTTCCATGCATAGACAATTTACCACTGAATAATTGGAACTTCATAAGCGCAAATAACTTACAGTTCAATTGCAATTTGCAACTATTTAAAAATTGCTAAAATTGGTGCGAAATTTCTACTACAAATTAAATCATTTCTATGAAATAATTAAAAATTTCCAAGTATAAAATATTAAAAAAAAAAAACTAAAGAGGAAGAAGAAAAATTAATAAAAGTAAATTAATAATAAAAGTGAAGCAAATAAAAATTTCAAAGACTAGAAAAATAAGAAATGAAATTTTTCGCATGAAAAGACTTGCAAAAGACTCGCAGCAGGACGCGAATTGATTCGTCTAAAGTTGGGCCCAGCATAATAGATTCAATTGACTTGATTGATACGTTACGTTCGTTCCTTCTGAAAACCTTTTTCTTTTCCTTTAGCTTTAGCTTTACCTTATTCCTACATGCAACCAAGCCGCATTAATTCCGAAAACTTCAATCTGTTCGTTTAGTTGAATTTTTTTTTTACATTTTTAAATTTAACCGTATAATTATAGAGTTCATAGGGTGGAAAATAAAACGGTAATATTAATTAAAATCTCTTCATTCAATTTTTCTTTATTTCTATTTGTTTTTTCTTATGTAATATCAGAAAATTTCATATTTCGAATCCTTTTTAAAAATTAAGACAATTTTGAAAAATATAATTTTCTTTTTGGGTCCACTTTTCATGTTTTTTCTGACTTTTAATGACTTTCTGACTTTTTTCTTAAGACCCGGATTTTTATTAAAAAAAAAAAAGAATCGAAAGTAGTTAATAAAACGAAAATAGATTTAATACAAACAACTTTATTATGAAATCTTCTTCATTTTTTCAAAAAGGAATCGAAATTAGAAAAGAAATTAGAAGGGCCTCACTTAAAATATCAAAGTTGAGGTATAAAAATAAAAAGAAACAAAACAAAAATAAAAAAGAATAAAAAGAAACCATTAAATAAAATATTTAACCGATAAAAGTCGATTAAAAAAATCATCCTATATTACCATGATTATTGAATATTACAAAAAATAAATGCAAATAAAAACATAAGAAATACCAAGGGAAATTTATACAATTTATTCAAGCTTGCAATAAATGCGTATAAAATCCAGCAGAAACGAAGATCGGGAAAAGTGTATGCATGCGCTACAAAGTATAGAAAAGAATTATAAAAAATTTATATGGAGCAGTTTCAGGTGCTTTTATAGTACGAGTATACTGGAAACAACGAATGGATAAATCAATGGTAAAAGAACTGACTCGGTGGTGCCCATAAATCGAAAGAGCGATTTGAATAATTCGCCACGAATTGTTTCATAAGTGCTGCACGTAATACTTTTTTACCTTTTAGCTTTTTTACCTTCGATATTCGTATGGCGCCTCTGGATCGAGATATTAATTCCTAATTTTAGCATGCCACGTAATAATAATAATAATAATAATAATGAAAATATTATTAACGATTTCTTACTTATACACAAACAAAAGGAGCTTTTGCTTCTGCTCTTACTTTAGCTTTCACTTCAGTTTTTGGTTTTTTTTTTTTTTTTATAGATTTCAGTTTATACTCACTTTTTAAACTTTTACAGGATATTTTTTACAATTTTTTTTTATTATATATTTTTTTAATTTTAGTTTGTAATTTTGAGTGTAGTACAATGTAACTTTGTTTTTTTTAATTACTTTGTCGTCATTGTTTTTTGTGTACATTTTTTTTATGTAAATGTGATTAAAAATGAAAATTAAATCAATTCTAGATTTAATCTCTGAAATTGAAACTGAAATAAAATCAATTTATGGATTTATATTTCACAAATAAAAGAAAAACAATTTGGATTACCAACAAATATCACTTTTTTTTTTAATAAAATAGGTTTTCCATAATTTATTATTAATGTTCAACAAAATGACGAAAACAAATATTGATTTTATTTATATTTTCTTATTTTTTTTTTCAGAAAATTTATCAATATTAGTTAGCCAAATTGTTTCCAAAATTTGAATAACAAAGAATGAAAATCTTCTCCTTGAACATTGAATAACTTTTCAACAACATTTTTTAATTCTCATTCAAAAGCTTTTTTTTTTTTACAATTTTCATCGCAAAGATAATTTATTTTTTAAATAATAAACAATTACTTTTTACAAAAAATAACTTTCCTTGATGATCCTAATTTCATTTGTTTAAAAAGCATCGAAAAGTTATCCATTACAAACTTCTTAACAGAACTTTAATGACTTTTTAATTAGCAACTCGTTATCCTTTCAAAGTTATTCACCCTTTTCCGTTTTGTATTTGTAAAAAAAAAAAAAAAAAGTAATTAAAAACTAAAAAATTTAAGTTCGGAAATTAAAATAGAGCAGATTGCAAATTTAATTCCAGCATTGCATTAAAATCAATTGATCCATGCGAAATTTTAAACAAAAGAAAGGATATTTGAAATTGCAACAAACAAACAATATTTCATTAAATGAAATATTTGAAAATATCACTGTTTTCATGCAAAAAAAAAAAATTCAGAATGAAATTAACTTTCAACTGCTTGACTTGTTAGGCAAAGAAAAATTATATAATTTTCAAGTATTACGAGTTAAAAGTCCAATCAAATTTATTTGCAAATATTTTTTCAATCAATCAATCAATCGTTTATTGGTTGTTATTATTAAAATTATTATCTTCGAATATTTCAAATAAATCTTATTTATCCTATTTTTAATAATTTATATTATTAATAAAAATACAATATTCATTTTAAAGTTAAATTTTTAATTATTAATTAAAAAACAGCAATTATTCTCTCCTAGCACTTAAAAATCAATTAAAAAAAAAAAAAAAATTCATTGAAAAAAAAACTCAAATAAAAAATATTTAACAAAAAACCACAAAAATCAAAACTTGTAAATATTTTTTCCTCATGTCTTTTCCATTGTGTTCAACTCAGCAGAAACCCCAGAAAACCCTCTGTAAGTGTGAATGCATAGAAATCAACTTTCACATTTTGCCAACAGTTGTGGAAGTTGGAATACATTAAAACTTCCTTGACGCAAGTAAATAATGTACTCTTGATAAATGAAACCAGCAGTTAAATCGATTTATCTACACATACGAGAGGATTGCCAGTACTATATGCAAGCCAAGCAAGCAGGGGGCACATAAGGCAGTAGGAAACCGAAATGTATATTCCGTATATCTTGTTGCTTCCTTCTTAGCTTTGCCGCCCCCCATATTGCAGATCGTGACAAGATAAGTTTGCGCTCGAGCCAAACGCGTGGAAAACATGCGAAAGGTCCTTACGATTTATTACCCTTTGCCCTCACTATATTCGCATATCGACTCCCATTTACACACACATGATACATATAGTATATATGTATGTACATAGAGTATTGACAAACACATAGACCTAATTATAGGGACGGACTTTAATTAATCCTCTTATCTACAAATATTTAGATGTACCGCTGTTACTATATCGCTCGCATTCCGCTCGCTTTCATCGTTATTCACACGTGAAATGGGAAATTCGAAATCTCCCGTGTCTTCGCCCTGTAATTACGTTTTACGTTTACTTATTCGCATGCGGACGCACTTTCGATACGCCGAATGGATTGTTAGCTGCTGCTGATATAAGACTTTTTAACGTGCGCGTAATTAGAACATTGTGTGTGCAGAGGTTGCGGTCGTATAGTATAGAGATTGCCGAGCTGTTTTGTACCACGCGAACGCAAGATTATAATATTGCGTTTACCTTCGCTCTTTTTAATGTTTGCTGTTTGCCCGGTTTGTGTGTTCAATCGAACGGAGTGTATGCACGTACACAGGGTGTTTGCTAATCAAACAAGTAATTGGATCAGACCGCACCAGAAGTGCGTTAATTAGAGGTTTCGGTTTGCAAATTGAGAGGATGAAATGAAATGACTTGCTAAATTGATTTTTTACTATTTTTTTTATTTATTTATTTTTTTGGTATAAAGTACAAAGAGTACAAAAAATAGTCAAAACTTTATTTTTAAGCTATAAAATTTTCATTAGATATGATTTTTTATCTTAACAGTTATTTAAGAAGTAAATTTAATTTTTTAGATATTTTTTTTTATCATAATTCATAATAAAAGCAAATTTTAAGTAGATTAAAAAGTAGTTTTTATTAATTGCAATTTAATAATAAAAAGTTTAATGAAACTATATTTATTTGGCAAATGTTCAGTCGGCAATGATTCCAAATCCACTTAAAGTCTGTTTAATGCACTTTTAACTGTTTTGGAAACTATTTGCAAATGCTGTAATTTGATTTTTACTGTTTATGAATGCAAACTATTTCAATAACAAGTAAAGCAGTTTAAAATTAAATTCATTCTTTATTTTTGTCCTATAAAAAACAATTAAAGAATAACGAGTTGCAAATTAAAAAGTCATTAAAGTTCTGTTAAAAAGTTTATAATGGATAACATTTCCATGATTCGTTGCTTTTTAAACAAAAGAAATTAACAATATAATTTATTATATTAAATAAAAAATAAATCGATAAAACTATTGAATTTTTCAACAAAAATTGCAGCAAAAAAAAAAAAGAATTTTTTCCATTAAAATCCCTAAACAAGTAAGTAAAACCACAGAAGAAAATAGAAATTAATTGAACACATCTTGGCACTCTTGGTATCATTTACACTGAAAAATCTGTAAAATCTGTAAAATCTCCTTTCTCATTCTTATTACTCGTATAAAAAGTAAACATTTATTAAAATTATAAAGCCGCAAAAAGAAGAGGAGGCATCCAGGATCCAGCATCGGACGTTTTGTGTATACTGCAGAGACTGTACAGCCATGATAAAACCGCTAATAATTAATCACGGTCTTTCTCTCGCGTTCGCTATTCGCTATTGCTGTAACAAGGGAAAACAGAAGAAAAAAGAAAAACTCTCCAACTCCAAGGATAACGACCCTTTTTCATGCAACAGAGCACCGAGCAGCAAGTTCCATCATCAGCATCGCACACACAACATCTCAACATCCGTCCATATGACGTAATAGAGTCGTACTTACTGCATTTCTCACCCTTCGGCCCCCCGCGAATCCCTAAAGCGCGAATTGCGGTTGCCACTTTTATCGGAAAACTGTTGCAACGTTGAAACGCGGCAGTCCCCAAGTCGAATGTATAAATATAAATATTTAAATGTGAAATGCATCGCTTTTCCTTTATATAATATAAAACTTAGAAACTTTGAAAGAAATTTTTCAATTTTGACATTAAAAAAATAATATCACTTGAAGTTATGAAGATATTAAATTAAAATTATTTCATAATTATTTTAATTTAAGGCCTCTTTAAAAAAATAAAATTTAGAAATAAATTTTTTATGTTTAATAAATATTTTAATGACTTTTTTCCGAAAAATAATAAAATTAAATATATCTGGCCTCAAAGCATTGGAAAATGTTATTCAAAATGAAAATATAATAAAACTGACATCTTGTAACATATAAAACAGAATATACATGTCACGTATACATATATTTAAACTGGTATATATGAGGACATGAAGACATTTCGCATAAATGTCATATAAGCAAAAATGGTAAATGGAGCAATATAGGTATGATACCTACATAAACAGCAATACATAAGGAAAAATGTCACTGGGGCTCTCCGGCTAATTTCGTATTAATCCCTATTTTGCTCTGGTTAAAGAAGTTTGATGGGAAAACTTCCCTACAAGTGCGGATGTAATTATAATGCGATTGCTGCTAAAACTCGCCCCTCGGGTTTTTATTATTTCGTTTCTCTCTTTTATTTCATTCGTTTTTTTTTAATCTGTTTTCGTATTGCTTTTTTGCATTTTTTTCATTTTTTTTTTTTTGCTTTGGTTTTTTGCTGAATTTTGAATTTTGTGGAAGTATAGAGTATACAGTGGAAATTTGGTTTTGTGTTTCAGAGCTAAATTTCAACGCAGATTTCTACAGCAAACAAATACTGAATTGATCTGGGTGAACTAAAAAAAAACAAAAAACAAAAATAAAAAAACAGCAGCACAGAACAGAAGATATACGATGTCTCAGCCAAATTACAAATTGATTTATTTCAATGCGAGAGGACGGGCCGAACATATCCGGTTTATATTTGCGTATGCTGGTGTCGACTATCAGGACGAACGTATCCCGAGGGATAAGTGGCCCGAACTTAAGAAAAGTAAGTCGATTTCTATTTGTCTTTTTTTCTTTGTTATTTATTTATTTTTTAGAGACTAGTTTTCCAAAACCCTCAGAGTTATTTTTGTGATTATATTTTGTTTCGGTTATTTTTTCTTTGATTTTCTAATTTTTCACTTTTTTCTAAATTTCAAATTGTTTTTAAATTTATTTATAATTGGGATTTCTTTGATGTTAAATTGTTTTTTTGTTGTTTTTAGATAATAGAAAGACAAAAATTATTATGATTTATTTAAAATTTCTATTTCAATTTTTTTTCTTTTTCAATATATAAAAAAATATTTTTTCTTTTTCTAAATTTAAAAAACAAACAATGATTTTTTTATTTTCCTTATATTAAATTTAAAAAAAAATGAATTTTTATGTATTTTCAATTAAAAAAGAAATAATTTTAATATTGTCTCTATTAAAATCAAAATTTAAATTTCATACTTTTTTCTATTAAAAATACAAAATTATTTTTTATTTTTATTTTTCTGGTAAAATCTAAAATTGAATTTTTATATTTCTATCAAAAAAATACAAAAAAATAAAAAAACAGGGAAATAACATATTTTCTATTTTCCTTTCTGAAAAGAAACCAAAAAACCTTCCGCAATTCCATTAATGACGATAATAGACGTTAAAGAAAACTGCGCATAAAATGCTTTTTCATTTTGTTCATCTCCGTAGATTCCTTTGATCATTAAAAGGAGTTCTGCGTTTTGCGAACACAAAATAAAACTACACAAATACAATACTCAAGCGAAGTGATATTAATTTAGGTAGCATTTTCATAATTATACTGCAAACAACAAAATAAACTTTTTTTTTTTTTTTCAAAAACAAAAATTAATTAAATTAAAAGAGAATTTTTTTTTTTTATTAATTATTTGTCTTTTTTGTATAATTTAATTACAATCAATAAAGATAATGCAATTTAAAATAGCTGTAAACCCTTTGAAGAGCTTTTCCAAATTGATTGAATTTTAATTACCGTTTGAGTTGATGGCCAATTATGAGGCAATTACAAAAAATAAATTTTTAATTAATAAAATAATCAATAAAGTGTGTATAGAGAGCGCCGGCAGTATGCACACATCCGATCAGCCAATTAATTTAAAAGCTTTCGTAAAACAAATGGTTCAGTGGAATTTATTACTGTCGTCAGCAACAAAATTAATAACTCAAAAGCAAAAGGACTATTTTTAAAATGCAATATGATTGATTGCCGTTTCGTTTTTTCTTCTTCTTTTCATTACTAAACATTTTTCAAAGAAGCTTTTTAAACATTTCGTTCATTCCTTTGATATTTTTAATTGAAAAAAAGCTTTCATACTTAAAAAAAAAAAGAAAATATGTAAAGCGAATTTAAATAAATTTGATAAATTCAATGAATAATCAATAAATGCAATTAAAATTGTGCGTTAACTGTTAATTAATGATGACTGATGAGCAACTTTATCGGAAATTCTAATAAATCGATTTAGAAATTAAAGTTGGCACTTTGAATTAACATTTCAAATTAAATTTCGCTCGAATTTGAATCTCGCGACGCGGGGGGAAAGCTTTCGGCTTATCCAAAAATATATGACAATTGGCAAAAGTCCATTAAAACGAATATCGTTTGCATTAGATGGACGGAATTTAGTTATTGTTAACATCCGTTCGGCGCAATTTCGCAACAATTCGACATTCAGTTGTTCAAAACTACTGAATAGTGAGAGAGAGAGAGTTATGAGAGATATAGAGAGTAATATTGCGGTTCAAATTGCAGAAATGCCCTTCGGCATGGTTCCTGTTCTCGAAGTGGATGGCAAGAGGATCGACCAGAGCAATGCCATCGCCAGATTTCTCGCCAACAAATACAATTTGACCGGGAAGGATGAATGGGAAGCACTTCAGTGCGATTGTCTGGTTGATACTCTAGGTGACCTCAAACAAGGTACTTTTTTCTATAATTTTCATTTTTTCTTTTTTTAAAATCCAATTAAAAATTCAATTAAAATCCCTTTTTATATTTCGATTAAAAAATAATTTTAAAAATATTAATTTTTCTATTGATTCCTTAAAAGGAAATATTTTTTGCTAATTCTTTAAATTGAAATTTAAATTTATTTTATTAAAAAAAAAAGGTTATTATTATAATTGCAATTAAAAATTATAAACTAAATAAAATAAAATATTCAAAAATCAGTTGTTTAAAAAGAAACAACATCAATTAAAACTGAATAAATAACACTTTAATTTAATAGCCGAGGAAAATTGATTGGCTCCGTCAATCAATTAAACGAGCAACGGTCGCCTAATTAGAAAAACAACGAATGCTAATTAATTGAAGTCGCTTATTCATTACGGCGGAGACTTGACATAGATTCTTGTATCGATTATTTTCATTGCCATTATCGATTCGAATTTGTAAATATATAGTTACTTAGTAATCAAGGCAAGAAGGACAATCACTGAGCGCTCCATACTTTTTCTTCTTCTTCTACTTCTTCTCTATAGTACTTTTTTTTTTATAGATTTCAATAGAATTTTCAATTTCGCAGCGGTATAGTAGTAGAAGTAGTAGTAGTAGTCAATGGCAAAGTGCTTAGCATTGACAATGCTGTGCAAACTGCACAAGAGGTTCAACAAGCTGGCTGCACGGATGGCTCAATAAGTTGACCATTGTGTGACGTAACGCGTCGAGAAAAGCGCGTTTTCCAAGTCGGCTTAATTGTGCAAGGTCGCTTATCGATCGTATGGAATATTGAGTTAAAGCGACGTCGTCCTCAAAGTGCTTCCACTTTATTTATTGTCGTCATCGCACTGTGGCGTCGTCACCGAACGCGCCAGTCTTTTACATCCCCACAACAATACAAACACGCTGATGACAAGCAAATTAAACCGCGATGACACGATTAATTTAATTGGCTTCTGCTAAATTGCCATCCATCGTAATTGATAAAATTTTACTTTTCTTCCACTGTACGGTTTATTTTCTTAATTATTATTTATGTTGTTCTTTTCTTTTTTTGTTTCGCTTATAATATTATTAGATACTATTTACTATTTATTTTCATTAGAAAAAAAAGTTTAATAAAGTTGTAAACTAAGGCTTTAAAGTTTCTCCTTCAGTAGTAAGAGCTAATAAAATTATTTCTTCTTCTTTTGGAGTTTCTAAAACTTGGCAATTTCCTCAAAAGTCTTAAAAAACAATGAAACTTTAAGAAAGTGTGTAGTTTATTTTGAAGGGATTAACAATTAAAATGGATTTTTCAATTTTATTTTCAGCAAATACATTTTTAAGTGATAATTTAAGTAAATAAATAAATTGAAATTTCATTAATTTGCTTTGTTTTGCTTTGTTTTACTTTGTTTTACTTTGTTTCGCTTATTTGATTGTCGTAGAAGTCATTAAAACAATGCTCTTTGCTGATGTTAATTATTACAACGTGTAACATAATATATTTTGTGTTGAATACAAAGCTTCCTGTTTTTGCAAACAACAAAGATAGTAATTAGTCTCAAAGATCCTTTAGAAGGTGTGAATTTAGACGTTCATTATGAACCGAAAATTGTACGACTTGAAATTTACGGTTCTATTAAAGGTTTTATATGTTTTCAGGGAAAGTGTTTGCCCAGAAGTTGTTTATTAAAGGATTTAACAATAAATAATCTAATAATTTGTTAAATTGCTCATTTGCCCTGTGATTATTATTTTCTTTTAAGTGTTTTTCTCTGAGAATTATAAAATTTAAAATATTTATGTCAAAAACGAACTCTTTTTTTTAATATTTCTTTAATTTAATTAATGATCAGTATTAAATTAATTAATTAATTAAAATAGTATTATATGATAATTATTAGTAATACTTACTTATTTAATTAAATTATTTAGAATTAGATGGAATTAAAATTTAAATATTAACAAAACATTTAAAATTTTAAAGTTAAATAGTTTTTTTTTTTGTGAAAACAAAACATAAATCAAGCTATTAAAAGAAAATCCTTAAAATAATAAATGAAGAATCGAAAATTTGAAATTACCTACAAACTGAACACAATTGGGACATAACAATCGTTGCATAATTGACAAATATGCAATTAGTATTGTAACAAGCACATTGTGCAAATTAAGTCAATTGCAATGGCAAACTAGTTGCAAAACAAATTACAAAGGGAATAAAATATTCATATCGCTTCATTTTCCACAAGCTTTAAAATTCAAATTCAGAGCTTTCATTAGAACCCCTTAAACCTCTTCAACTCATATTATACGTTACCTCTCTTAAAAGAAGTTTCTTCTAAAGAAAAAATAGAAAAAACAAATTTTCAGTTAACACCTTTGAGTAGCTAAGGGTCCTTTAGAATAAAACTTTTCCCCCTATCCAACGAATGAACTCTTCAGCTGTGATTTTTTTGTAGTGTTATGGCAACTGCGGACCGAACAAGATCCAATAAAAAAGGAGGAACGCAAAGCGAAAATAATGCGAGAAACGATACCGTTTTATCTATCAAAGTTCGAGAAGATTGTCGCCGAGAATAACGGATTTTCCGTCGGCTCCTCTGTAAGTATCTCTCCACCGATGTTTTCTTCCTCTTTGCTTTCGATTGATTTCCTCTTTGCTGATAGTTTAGAAGTGGTAAATTCTGCAGAGGTGGTGTCTGAGAGTTGGTGAGCAGCTATAGGCAGCCACCGTTTAAAGGGGCGGTTTAAAGGGGTTGCAATATACGAGTGGAGAGAGGCACGCGAATGAATAAATGTGCATGTGAAAACGCGGTGGTGTTTTATTGATTCGCAGGTAACGTGGTGCGATTTCGTGTTCGCCGTGTCCTTGGAGAACTTCGAGGTGATTTTCGGCAAGTCATCCTTGGACTACTACCCCGCACTCAAAGCGCTCAAGAACAAAATCTATGCGATTCCCGCCATTGCCGAATGGGTCTCCAAACGTCCCAACACGGAATCTTAATCTTTTTCGCATTTCCTTTCTATTTTTTTTTTTTGTTCGATATTTTATTTTATTAATACTGATATTTTCGAAAATGTATCAATAATTACGGTTTCATTTATTTGCTGGCTAATTTAGGTTTTTTGTATTTGACCATCAAATTATCAATATGGACCAGAATACATTCGGCGGATGCTTTATTATTATACTTGTATTTTTGTTTTTTTGTAATTTGGTTTTTGATTTTTTAGTATTGCAAAAATGTTCGGCATGTTTTTCATAACTTTTTGGTTCAGAATTTAGGAAATAATTTTGCAGCTTTAGAAAGCTTTAAAGGAAATCAAAAAAACCTAATTTTGTTAGATCAGAAAGAAACAGGGTATCGCAATCAAATCAACAAAATTGCTAATTTTGTAACTACTTCCAAATACTTTCATTTAAAACAAAATAAAAAACTATTTTCCTTTAAAAAAAAAAAAACAAGAGAAAAATTGAAAAATGGAGACGATTCATCCCGTGTGTATTTTGACCCTTTAATGTAAATTAAAGAAAGATCAGAATATTAAAAACAAAACCAAAAAAAACAGAGCACTTTATTGTCCGTTGACTGTTGCTGTTTCTTTATGAATGTTGAAAACACTAGTTTTACATAGCATTTAAGAAAAGAAAACAAACTGTAGATGTAAAGCGAACAAAAAAAAAATACAATATAAAGTTAGAGAATTGAATGGACTAAATGGAGTTAAGCTTGTAGATGTGTTTTTTAAACGTTAGCAAAAATGCTTCCGAAACCAGAGGATATTTTCGAGAACAAATTTACAACTGATTCAAACTGCATCAGCCGTGCAATTATTTAGAGAGATTCTATTTGCAAGACACAAAGAATATTATATTTTACGTAAAACAATTATATCGTCTAAGGCTAAGGGATTATTCATTGTGTATACTGTTAAAAGAAACTTGAAATGTAAATTATTGAATTATAAATTGAGGCATCAATAGATAATGTGTTTAATAGACAACACTAACTGTACAAACCTCGAACGAGGCAAAATATATATTACAACATCGATAAAATCAATTAATTTCTGCTATACAATATCAATTCAATTAGCTACACCTAGAGGTACAACAATGGTACTAAGTTGGTTCCCTTCACGGGAACAAAGTGTTTTTCACACTTCAAAATGCATCAAAACTTCAAAAAACAGAAGAAAAAACTGGAAAAAAAAAACCGATCACATCGTTATATTTCATCTCTCTATCTTATAACTCCAGTAACTCATTTTTCTCTCTTTTTTTTTCTTGGATTCTTGGATCTTGGATAAGATTCCTCACTTACTGTTGCAGTTGGTAAATTATACTACTTCTTCCTTTTGCTTGGCGCTGCCTACGGATTTCCTACTCCTTATCGATCCTCTAAGGATCATCGAAGACCTGACGGCTCCGCGCGAAGATGCAGATACTGATAGCCTCAAAGAGGTGGTCCTTTTGAAGGATTCTTTTGGTTGCTCCAATTCTTTGCAAGATCTGCAATTAAATTTTCTCTTAATAAAATAATTCCTAATTCATTTATTTGAATTATTAATGCTTACG
Organism: Holobus sp. GC000080; assembly: GCA_030556065.1. Lineage (NCBI taxonomy): Eukaryota > Metazoa > Arthropoda > Insecta > Coleoptera > Staphylinidae > Holobus > Holobus sp. GC000080. The sequence goes on from JASKGO010005560.1 coordinate 30,764, forward strand.
AATTCATGCAGGGAAACTCGAAAAATCTTTGATTTTTTCCAAAATCTTCGCCGTCTTGCAAGGTTTGCGGCAGTTCTTGGTCTAGGGTTTCCGGTAGGAATAATGATAACAGTCCGCCGATTATTCCAATTACGCCTAGGATGCACAGCGGTAAAGCTGGTTGGATGTTACCCTAAGAATGTTTACTTTTAAATTTTGCATTTTGCATTTTTTTTTTTAGAATAATGAAAAGTAAAGAAGTTATTGAAAAATTAAAACGAAAAAAATTGAAAATATAAATTACCAGGTAGACAACGAATGGAGCTACGATACTTGCAACGTAGCCCATGATATGGATGAGGGCTACACCTTGAGCCCGTACAACGGTTGGCAGAAGTTCAGCTGCATATTGCAATCCGATATTGTAGGAAATGTTCACGGCGAAACGGCCGATAATTGCTAGTGAAGCTGATGTAATGCCTGCAATTAAAAGTGGAATTTAAAACGATTTCTAAAGGATTCAATTCATTTCTATGTAGAAAATGTTCTTCTTCAACATCCAATTTCCTTTTTATAGTTTCTCTTCTTTGGTTAAATGTTTAATTAAATTTATTTTATAATTATTAATTAAATGTTTAATTAAATTTATTTAATAATTCCACTTTGGTTTCATTCAAAAGTTCAAAAATTTCCAACCTATCTAACAATGAAAAATTGATGATTTAGAAATATCAACGTCAAATCAAAAAACAAAAAGATTAAAAATTGGAAAAATTTAAGTGAAACAAGTGTAGTAAAAATGTAAAAAACAAAAATATGTAGAAAGGATGAAATATTTTCCCAAAAAGAAACGCCCTTTGTTCCCCTTCAAAACGTTTCCGCGCTACGAAGAAGTGCAAAACTATATGCGGCTGATGCAGGAGATCCACGGGGACTTTGTTCGCGTGGAGACAATTGGGAAATCCTTCGAGGGACGCAACATCGATATGATAATTTTGAAGAAGTTCAATTGCAGGAAAGCGAAATGCTCGACGTTTATAGATGCGACCATCCACGCCCGAGAATGGATCAGCATCACAACCGCCTTGTACTTTATCCAGACCATTATTCACAATCCGAAGTACTTAAACTCGATGAATTACTTTGTGGTTCCCTGTATTAATCCCGACGGATATGAATTTACTCACACCAAGGTAGTATTTTTTACTTAATTATTTGCAATAATTCAATTTTGTTATTTTATATTTGGAAAAAACTATTAAAAACTGTTTTCAAAAATATTAATTTTCTATTTAAAGTGTGAATTTCATATTTTAGTTACTTTTTTTTCAATTTTAAAGGGAAAAAGTTTTTTTTAAGGACCAGAAAATCTAAATCCTTAGGATGTTTTAGCAACGCCTGTGGAGGAAAAACCGAAACCCTAATTTCCGTTCGGATTTGGACGGACAAGGAGTTGACCTCAATAGAAATTTTGCATGCGGATATGGATGTAAAAACTAGCCCAAAAAAAAAAAAACATTCAATTTCAATTTTTTTTTTAATTAATTTTTTGTTTTTGTTATTTGTTTCTTAAGTAGAAGGAAGTAGTGACGATCCGACAAGCTACAAATACCGAGGAAAATGTCCTTTGAGTGAGCCCGAAAGCCAAGCCATTGCCGATGCGCTGCTAAAGTACCAAAGAGAGATTCGTCTCTACATAAGCATCCACTCATTTGGAAATCTCATAATGTTTCCATGGGGATTCAGCACCACGCACGTTCCCGATCGAAAAGATTTGGTACAATTCCATTTCTGATTTACATTTTCTTTTTTCCGTTTTTTTTTTTTTTTCGTTGGTATTTATAAAATGAACACCGTTTTGTGAATATTTTAATATTTTAAAGGAAGCTTGCGGTAGAGCCGGACAAAGAGCCATTGCAAATAGTTCGCAAAAGTGCAGACATTTAAAGGTTGGCAGTGTCGCGAGAAAAATGGGTGAGAGAGAATTTTCCATTCAGTAAAAGTTTCGAAAAGCACAACTTTTTCGATGATTACACATTGCAACTTTTATTTTCCTCTTTTCACTGTTTCTATTTATTCTATTTTTAATTTAATTTTTTACTTTGCTTTATTTTCTTCTTTATAATTTACTTCTTTAAATGTCCTGTATTTTCTTCTTTAAAATCTATTTTGAATTAGCTTCTTTAATTTTCATCTTTGTAATCATTTTAGAATTTTTTCTTCTAAAAAAAAACAAATTAAAAAGTAAATAAATTTGAAATTTCTAAAAAACAATTTAGAATTATGTTCGGGGACATCGATGGATTACGCCAAAGCGTGTCTCAATATTAAATTCGCCTTCACCGTCGAGTTGCAGCCGTATGGAAAATCCGGCTTTACGCCGTGCTTCAAAAACGTCGACGAAATAGGAAGCGAAACCACCAAAGGTCTTTTTGCGATGGCCAATTACGTGCAGAAATATTACCGGGGGAAAGAGCAAAGAGAACCGAGAAGACGTTAAATAAGAGGCATCATTTTTGTAATGTTTTCCGTCTCAATTCACTTCCATAATTTTGTATAAACAAGTGTATAGAAGTTATAAATAAATGACGAAGTTAATTTGGTGTCTTACCTAAAGGTACTGCCATTGCAGCTAAACTGAAGACACCGCTGGCCACCATTGTGCCGCAAGCCAGCCATCGGCGTCCCCATCGATCCAGCACCAGCGTCAGGAACGTATCTGCTGGAAACTCGGTGGCACAAGCTATGGAAAACGTCAGGAAGATGTCCAATCCTAAGCTACCCACATTCCTCACGTGTCCATCAAACACCAAACTGATGGACATCCAAATCACAATCAAAAGAATCGTTATTCTTCGCAATCTCGGTGTCTTGAACAAGTCCAACACCGAATAGGAAGTCATGTTTTCCTCTTCTTTTTGCTGTTTTGCACAACTTGCCTACAAATAACATTTTAATTCTTTGAAATTACAAAAAAACTTCTCTTTATAAATGAAAATACAAAAATTACAAAAAAACTTTTCTATATAAATGAAAATAAATCATTGAAATTAAAAAAAGAAACTTTTTTTGAATTTATAATAAAATTTACTTTTTAAGTAAAAATTAAAAAAACTTAAAAAAAATAGAAAAATTACTGAAAAACGTGAAAAAAGTAAAGGATACTAACGGAAAATTGTGCGTAGACTTTCTCGTCGACATTTTTCTTATTGATGCGCTCGAACTTTCTTAATATAGCTATGGCTTTATCGACTTTTCCCTGTGAGGCTAACCAGCGGGCGCTTTCCGGTACCAAAAACGGGGTTAAGAGGGCTATAAATAGAGGAGCGGAAGTGACCAAACTGATGGTCCGCCAATCGGCCAGCCACAGTGCCAGCCACGGCAATGTGGTGGCGGCAATGGTGAAGAAGATCGCGATGGACATGTTGGCCACGAAGGTGCGCCATTTCGGTCCTACGTACTCGAGCACTGCAATCAATAGACAAAGCGAAAGATGAAATTATCGATGCGTGCTTTTGCCGACTGCTGCGTGCATTCTAATTAACATTCGCAATTCACGATTTACATAATCGAATTTGCATGCGACTTCAAGCACAACCAAGGATTTTGCCAATGTTCCGTCGTAATGCTAGAGTGGCGAACAAATATAAAGAGAGATGCGACGCTAATTGAGTAGCTGCACATACTGTTTATTAATTGTTCCAGTTAAATAATGAGTCAACGAATCAATAAATCTGTCTTAATTGATTTACATCAAACATAAATATGATTGATGTGTTTAAATTAGTAATGGGATTTGTTACATAATGATTTTTTTTTTCGATTTTTTGTAGTGGTTGGATCATTTTTTAAAGTATTAAAAATTAGTAGAAAAAATGTTTGATCAAGTTTAAGGAAACAAAAAATTTTGAAAATTATTTTTATGAAATAAAACGTTTTTATATATTATAAATTTATTATAAAAAGTTAAAAAAAAAAAGTTACATCAATTTTATATTCAAATTGAATTTAAAAAAAATCAATTTTTAATATTAAAATGCTAAAAATCAATTTTATATCTTAAAAAATTAAAAAATAAACACCTTTAAATAAAAAAAAAAGTTAAAAATTAAGTTAAATCAAATTCAAATCACTAAAAAAATAAAAACACAAGTGAAATCATTTTTAAGTAATAAAAAGTTAAAAAAAAAGGTTGAATCATTTTTAAATTATAAAAAATTAAAATAAAAAAATCGTCATCAAACTAACGATGGTTTTTCTAAACATTTTTTCATTTAAATAAACAAATACCAAAACAAAAGAGATTGTTTTTCGTTGCTTTGAAATAAAACAAAAAGCATTAAAACATTAGCTATAGGATGGACTTTCAATGCTAAGCGAAACGACCTCAGGAAGTCGCTTACTTAGTCAGAAACAAATAATAAATATAAAAAACACTTCACAATTCCACATCATCGGTTCTGTTAAACCTTGGCTTCTTGGCTATATGAATAGCAATGCCTAATTATCTTAATTAGAGGGTTTCTTTACGCACCCAAAATGTACATCATGGTGAAACAGTTGTCGAACGCCATCCCGACGAAGAATCGGCACGCGCAGAAGCCCACGAAAGTGGTACAGTAAGCGGTCGAGATTCCGGCTATGGCACCCAGGAAGTTGGTCCCCACTAGGGCCGGAATGCGTCCCTTCCGATCGGCTATCCATCCGAAGACCAGTCCTCCCAATATGGCACCGCAGAAGAAAATAGCTTGCGCTATCGACGGTAACGAATCGTTTTCGCAGACCCAATCCAACTAAATCATTTAATTTTTTTTAAATTAATTATTTATTTACTTTATTAGATTAATTAATTTTTTTTTTATTTGATAAATTTTAATTATTAAATTATTATTTTTATTTATTGTAAAATGGGATTTTAAATTGAAAAGAAAAAAGTTAAAATAAAAGGTTTGGTTACCTCTGAAGCTATGGTATTATATGGTATATCACTATGGTCGTATTCCCAGCCGTTGATGCATTTGATGGTTGGCCAGGACGAATCAGGCTCAAGGATGTCTCTTTGCAGCAGATCGGTGTAGTTTACAGCGTACATCCTGCACTTTTCAAACTCTGATTCGGAATTTCGCGGAATGGCTAGATTCATCCTGGAAATTTACAAATTTTCATTATTCTCTTTTTGTTTTCTTTTTATTTACTTGAATATTTATTTATTCATTTGCTAGATTTATTTATTATATTTTTAATTTATTTTATAAATAATTTGTAAATTTGTTTTATTATTTATTTGTTTATTTTAACTTTACTAATTATATATTAATTTAATACTTTTCTTAAAAATAAAAGAGAAAATTTAGGAAATGATCTTCGTCAGAGTTCTGACTAATTTAACAACTAGACAGTATTATTCTGTGTATTACGTAAATGCGTTCAAATGTGTAACATATATGCATAATTAATATTAATTACAATTAATAATCAGATTTTATTGAGGTCAGGCAAATTAATTAAATCAGAAAACACCAACAATAAATGAGTGACTACACTTAACACTAATGAATTAGCACAGTTGGTATTATTTGTGATTTTTTTTTTCTGTTTTGCTTTGCTTTGGTTTTTTCTTTTCATATTTCGTATTGGGTTTTTGTTTTTTCAAGGAATTAAAAAAATGTTTTATGAATAATAAATGCATAGCTATTAAATATTTAATAATCACTTTATTGATGTTTGTTTCTTAAAGTTTAAAGCAATTTCAAGAAGTATTTGCGCTGTTTTGTTATTGGTTAGAATATTTCTTATTTTGTGCAATAAAATGGTTTTTAAGGGCAGTTAAAAATATTTATTGGTTTTAATGTGGCATTATTATTAAAGTAATAAAGTTTTTATTTATTTTATTTTTTGCAAAATGATTTTTTTTTAAGTAATATTTAATGTTTCAAATTAAGCTTTTTTTTATTAATATTTAATGTATCAAACTTTATTTTCAAAAGTTATTATTGAAAAACTTCAAATTGCAATTATATATTAATATTAATTGATTTAAATTGCATATTTAAAAATTAATATTTAACGTTCCAAATTGCGTCTTTTTAAAGAAAGATTTTTTGTTTCAAATTGCGCTTTATCTTAATTATTCGTAATATTTAATAATTTAGATTACAATTTCAAAAATTGACATTAAAAAAATTGTTCTTCGTTACGATTTTCTATTAGAAAACTATTTATAAATATTATAATTACCATCTAAAGATAAAAAAAATAGTTGTAATTTTAATTGGCATTAATTACAGGTAATGATAAATCAGCTGCATGAAAACAATTGCTTATTAAGTTTACTTTTTTGTTCTGATTTCTGAATAGTTCAATTGCAAATCATTTTCTTTTCGAAAATAAATTATTAAAATAATTAGAATTTAATATTAAAAAAATATTTATAATTTATTCTGTTTTAAATTAAACAATAAATCTATTGAATAAAATTACTGCAATGCAAAATTTATATTTTTTCATTTCTTAAACTTAAAAGAAAAATAAAGAATTTAATTTAATTAAAAAAAAAATTAAAAATAATTACAAAATGAGTAAAACACAAAGCTATTCAATGAATGCAATCAAAGCGAGTGCAATAAATCTCGAACAAACTAATTCAGCAATAAAATAAACGAGTTTACACAAATACAAACACTGAAAGATTTTTTCAATGTTATAACATATTAAAAAGTAGTTTGCGATTGCACGAATTGTAATTGCCTCAATACGCAATTAAATTGTAAAGCTAGCCTTTTAATTTTATGATAATATAAATATCCTATCCTATTTGTTTGAAAAAATAATTCAGCATAATAATTATTCGCACTTTCATTTTTTATTCAATTTTATACAACAATATAAATTTAACTGTACGAGCCCCGTGTTTGCATAAATTAAAATAAAAAAATAAAAGTAAAAAAAAAACCGAAGAAAAAAAAGCAAAAAATAAAAATTCCGCTCGTTCCAGCAAAGTAAAAACATTAAAAAACATTATAAATATTAAAAATAATCATTGCAATATTTGTAATACCTATTAATCTTCATAAAAAAAAAGAACGTATAAAACAAGCAGTCGTTGAGTGGGTTTTTCATCATTTATAATGTTTAATTGTAGTAATCTGTAGTTTTTCCATGTAGACCGTAATTGCAACGACAACTCTATCCATAAAAACCCGCAATAACATCAGGTGCATTGACTCGATGAATGCAACCACATAAAACATTTCATGTAAATGTAAAACACAAACAAAATACATGAAAATAAAAAACAAAATCCTTTTTTGCATTGTGCAATCCGAGCATTTTTATAGTTGACTTATTTTGCGGTTGCACAATTGACCCGAAATAAACAAATATATAAAAATAATGAAATAAAATATCATTTTTTGTTTCATTTTTTTATTTATAGTTAAAAAAAAAGAGAGATTTTTTTGTAATATTATTATATTGTTTTAAAGGTTAATGAAAACGTTTTGGAATTAGAGCAGAACGATAAAAATTATTTAGCCTAACTAAATCGCAAGCCTGTTTAATGTTACGCGGATTGGACAATAAAGAAAATGTGCATGCAATAGCAAAGATATCAATCGTAAATTAAGTTTTAACAATGGCATTATTAATATTTTCAAAAAAGAATGCTCTGGTTTCGCTTATAGCTTGCAGTATCTTACGCGCTGAGACGTTATTAGCATCGGATTAAAACTCTCATTGGCTTATAATGGTTTCCATTTGCATTATTAATTGTAACCTTAGTTATAAATCAAAAACTGTTTCACTTTTCTTTAACAATATGTTTCAATTATTGGAAAAAAAATTCAAAAAAGAATACTTTTCAGTTTAAAAGGATTAAATAAAAAAATGCAAATAGAATTATCCAGTGGAAACTAAATTGCAAACTTTAAACTTTTAACGATTTTAACGAATTGTTAAGCAGTTCTAGGTGCTTGAACATTGGGTTCAAACACTTGGGAATAAAGGCAATAATGCATTTTTTACAATATTGCTAATATTGCAATTGCAAGTGTATTGGTTTTTACCTAAGCAAGTAAATATGTAAGTAAAAGCAATAAACGTATGCAATATAAGGATCTAATAGTGTAAATTTATGTCTGCGTGTGCGTGTGTGTGTTTGTGTAAATGTAATAATAGTGTGTAATAATTATTTACGATGATTTTAATCAATGAAAGGATTGGAACGACATTGACCATGTTGCTTGCTTCTATAGTCACTTGCAGAGACCCGAAGGTCTCTTCGGCGCTTTCTGCATTTCATTAAACAACACAACCATTGTTCGCTTCTATTTCAACCGCTTCAACCGCGTTCTGCAGTTTTTCCAATTAATTGACTTGCATTTCCAGAAGAACAACAGAGACAGAAAGTGCTTCTCGTTAATTTGAGTGCTGTGTACTTTCCGCTTGAAATGTTAAAATGTCAACGAAATGCGTTTTTCATTATAATGCTAATTATGATTAGATGCTGATGCTGATACTGACTTTTAATACTGAGGTGTAATTACTGATAATTTAATTGGTTATTAGTAATTAGTAATCTTTTAATGAATGGTTGTGGTTAAGGATATATTTCGCGTGCAAAATTAAGCGAAAACTTAAATAAAATTAAGCGCAAAAAGTATTGATTGGAATTAAGATTTTTTATTGGTTTTATTACAATTTATTTTATTAGTAATTTTTTAATGCTTTTGCTTTTTCATTTTTATTGTTAAATTGTTATTTATTATTGTTAAATATTCAAATTTTATTGATTAATTTGATTAAAATTTAATAAAAAAATTCAACTGTTAATTAAGATTTATTTTTATTTGAATAATAAAAAGATGTAATTGAAACCAGAGAAAAAAGGAAAAGTTTATTGTACAAAATGCAACTTTAATTTTCTCAATAAAACATGCTAATTATGCAGGAATTGGATTATAAAACAATGTCTTGGAAAAACATTTTAATGTTTTTTTAATTATACCGTTCTTGTTGTTTAAATAAAATTAATTACAGTGCATTGATTGGATTTTATTGATTACTTTTTAGCCGTTTTACGTTCGTTTCACAAAAAGTGAAAGAGACTTTTATGATAAATCGTTTAACTTTGTTACTATGCAAAATAATAAAAATACTTAAAAAAATGCCGAATAGTAATAAATAAATTGTGATGAATATATTTTATTTTAACTTTATTTTAACGAAAACTAAAGATTAGCAATAAAAACAAAATCAATGAAAACATACTTTTTTGAGATATATATTTTCATTAGAAATTTTCCAATTGATTTATTTTTAAATTAATTAATTATTGAATTGTAAAGATTTAATGATTTTTTAATTATATCATCGGAGAAATTGAAGAAACTTTTGTTCATTGAAAAATCGAAATAGAAAAAATTAGCAAAACTTTTTAAGCTTCGAAAGGAATCGAAAATATCAACAACAAAAATGATTAGTGGTGTTTGGGTAGGCATCCCCATCACCATGGCAGAAGGACCTTCGGGTCGATAGCCTCCCTGTGCTCAAAGCACAGAAAAATTACAGTAACTACAACTACAACTATAAAATAATTGATCTGTCTTATATTTTTTGTTATGTCTTAATACTTTTGTTGTAAAAAGTTTTCATCCAAGTCCTTTTAATACCTTAAAAGATATACCAAGAAAGAAACAACTAAAGCAATAAAATATATCTCAATACTTTTGTAAGAGCACATTTTTCCTTCTTAAGAAGTATTTTCAACAAAAAAAAATCGTTTTTTTTTAAATTTACAACTCAAAAAAATTTTAGAATTCTTATCTGCTGAAAATGTCTCAAAAAATATTAATATAAAAAAATATCTTTTTTTAAATATTTCCATATTTTTATAAAATTATTGTTTCTTGCTAAAATTTGAGTTAAAAGGGTCAAAAAAAATATTCCGCTCAGTACAAATATTTTTTATAGTTTTAATTACTTTTCCATCAAAATCATAATTTGAAAATTAAAAAAAATCATAAAAACCAACGAATTCAATAAAGTTATAATGCAGCACTATTTCTAAACCTATAACGATCATATAAAAAACACAAAACAAATTAAACAATTTCAAAAAAAAAAAAAATTAAAAGAAGAAACAAATTAAAGGAACAAAAAGTAGTTACCTTTGTTCAGTAGATAAATTGGCTAATTCAGGAACCCAACACCAATGTCTTTCGGGGGTGAGCGTAATAAATATTTGGGTGAAATAGACCCAGGCGACGAAGCACGCGAAAGGGATCATCATGAAGAACAGTGCGATCTGATAGCGCCCGAACTGTCCCACATGGGGCAGCAACTCGTCGAAATCCATCACACCGCTGTCACTGGCTCCGTGCAAATTACTGCTATTACTGTTGTTGTTATTGTTGTTGTTGTTGTTACTGTTATTATTGCTAAAATTACTACTGGTGCGCTTTTTATCACTGATATTGCCACTGCCCAACTGTAGCCCGCAATGGTCCTGATCCGCAAGGACCGGCTCGTCCTTCGCCTTCTCCACTAGGCCGGGCACTCGGAACGCTGGTGCGGCGTCGCCCTCCAAGTTCTCCGCACTACGCGACTCATCGCCGGTGGCGGCAGTGGAGGCGGCGGGACCGCTGGCGGCCGCTAACGTTGGATAGTTTTCCTGCGGCGGCATTACTTCTCCCTCCTTTTTTTTCTCTTCTGTTCCTTTTTTACTTTTCTTTTATTTGTATCGCTTTATTTAAGTAATTCGTTTTTTTTTTTCAAGAAATTCGAATAACAAATTAAAATAAATAACAAAATTACGAAACAAAGAAGCACACACAAAAAAGTTTCACCACACTTAGGCTAATCGCAAAGGATCAATCCTAAGTGGCCGCTTGCTCGGACATAACTAAATCCTTGGCGTGTCCTGCCGTCGTTTTTATAATTGTGGCCGGACGTCGGCGTCCGTGTGCAGAGAGCGCGCACTTGTTGTCCGTTGACAGTGGCGGTTAATAGGTAACGAGAGCTAACGGGGGTCGCCTTGAAATTTTCTCACTTCTTGCCCCTACTTGCCATTACTTGATTGACTCCAGCAATAGGATGTAGTTGCTGCTGCTGCTGCTGCAGGATGCCGAGCAAACGCCTACGTAATTGACGTCTTAGCTGTCTGTCTCTTGGTCGCTTGGTGTTCAGTCGGTTCGGTGAGGGAGTCGCTTCGGAAAAAGGACCTCAGCGGGTGGTATTAAGGCTGACGCACGAGACGATGGATTGATTTAATTGAAATCCTGCTCTGGTTCACTGGATCGGCAAACAAAAAGTCCTTTGTTTTCTGCACCAATAACTCCTGCTTTGCTTTTCTATTATTTTTGTTCTTTGACTAGGTTTTTTTTTATTTTACTCGTTCTTTTTGCTCCTTTTTTTATCCTTTTTATGTCGCCTTGTCGAGCTGTTAAAATGTCAATGTTAGTTTTTTTCTTTTTTTACCCTTGTTGGACGTAATGCAATCTGTTCAGTTTATTTTATTGAAGAATAATAAAAAAAATTGTTGTTTTTATGGTTTAAAACTTTTTATTAATATTTTAAGTTAGAAAACTTCATAAATGAGGAACTGAATGTAATAATCAATTAATCGATCTTTTTTTAAATAATTTATTGATTTCTAAGGGTTGAATGACTTTGTTGTCCTTTAATAATAGTTTATCAGTTAATAGTAAATTATTTAAATGCAAAAATGTCATTGGTTTCTATTATTTTACAATTAATATAATAATTTTCTAAATTTATTATTAGAGGAAAAAAATTCAAATTAATGTTAAAATTTGCACAATTAAATTTTGTTCATTTTAAATTAAAAAAAATTAAATTTAAACTAATTAAATAAATAAAAAATTTAGACAGTGAAGAAAAATTAAAAATTAAACATTTCAGACAAATAAAAAATAGTTCGAAAGGTAAGAAATTTAATCAATTAATCGATTTTTTCATAATTTATTGGTTCTTAAGGGTTGAAGAAGTTCAATGACTTTGTTATCCGAAAATTATGAATTACCTCCAATTGATTTCGTTGTTATTAATGTCTAAATTTAAATTTAAATGAATAAAAAATCAACACGCACACAAAAAGAAAATATACAATTTGAACAAATTAAAAATTTAACTCCATCGAATGAAAAAAAAAATTAAATCATCTTAACAATTAATAAAAAATCATTCTAAATGTTGAAAATTTTATCAATTAGTCAATTTGTCGGTCTTTTTTTGGATCAAATTAATTATTTTGTATAAATTGATAAATTTGCCATCATCAAAATAAACAATCCGAGAAGAAAACCAATAAAAAAAATCAATTAAAAAATAGCATTGCTTTGTTATTTCACAATCTAATAATAAATGTAGTATTGGAAAAACCTTTAATTTGTTTTGCAAATTATTGCAAATTTTTGCAAATTTCCAAGCGATTCCCACAATCAAAAATCGTATTTTTAAAGCCGATGTTTACTCATTGCTAAATAAATTATTTATTTTAAGCGTATGTCTAGCTCATTAACAAACAAATTAAATTCGCTAACTGTTTTGCTAAAAGTGTTAAACGACTCCCGATATTTTTCCCGGTGATTTTCCCGAAAAATTTCTCATTTCTTTATTATACTCTTAATTGAAAAAAGGTGGCGAGTTGCGAACTTTTAATTTGTACAGTTCAAATTTTCACAAGTTTGAGGTTTTTTTTCCACTTTGTCTGAAAACTATTTTCGTGCTGTGCAGATCTCTAATTTCATTAACAAAATTTCAAAGTTTTCGAAAAGGGTACTGTTTACTTAAAATTGAGAAATAAAATAAAAATTTCACAACTTTTGCAACTTAAACTTTAGTTTTTCTTATTCTACGTAAAAAATTAAAAATTAAAAATGTAATAAATTTAATTGTACTTAATTTTCAAATAAATAATTTAAAAAAAATACAAATAAAAAATAAGCTGCAATTAGTATAATTGTAATTATTAATAATAATAATTAGTAATTCATCTTTAAAGCAATTTAAATATTGCTCTTCGTGAAATGTCTGTCATAAATTGGCTTGTTTAAAGGACGCGATATTGTAAAGCATGTAATTATTAGTACTATCACTTCAATGAATGAAAAATATCAGAATAAAGAGTCATTAATTTTTTCTTTTTTGAATTTTGTGGCCTATTATTGTGTATGTCAAGAACGCACAAAGCTATTTTGGGAATTATCGATTCATTATTTTAATGCTACCGAAAAATATAAAAAAACGATGAAAATAATCAATAGCTGCTACTTTTTATTGCTCAATGCATATTGCTGTAATTGATGATAAAAGCATTTTTATGGTTAATATAATACCAATAATTGAAAAGTGAATTTTATGTGCTTACTGAAGAAATTTTTTATTGATTATAAATGGAACAGCTTGGTTCTATGAGCAAAATGCCGTTTAGGAAATGGCTCTATAAAAAAAAACTTATAATTCGAAGAAGTTGTTTTATAGTAAATTTAATGAGCTTCAATTTTTTTATTGTTCCTCAGCAAACAAAGGAATTACAAATCAATTAAAATCGGATTATTGAAAAATTTGTAATTGTTAAACAGAAAACAATCGAATTTATACTTAAAAACTTAAAATTATTTTTTAATATATAATAAATTATTTAATTGAACTAATAAAAATATAAATATTAATTTAATTAATTGTAAAAATTAGTAAAAAATTCAAAATTAAAATAAAAAACTTAAAAAATAATAATATTGTTATCCCAAAAAAAGAAAAAAGCACTTTAAATTAAAGTTTTTACCTTTTACCTCAAAAAAAAACGAAACAAAAAATCTAATTAATTAATTCAAAAGCGACCGGAACTATTTAAGCGTTAAAACAAACTTGAATTTGTTGCTAAAACAACCGTTTTTTAACCTTTAAAACAAATAAATTCAATTCGCTCGGAATTCAATGCAAGGAATTAAATTGATTATAGAATTAAATTTTGGCGACAAAAATTTAATTGCAAAACTACTGCAAATGACACTGTATGCTATGCGTTATTTTAATTTCAGTTTGTTGTCGTTTAATTTTTTTTTTTTTAGTAATTTAATACCGTTAAAAAAGTGAAAGCATCAGCAGAACAAAATAGAAGGAAACAAGTTTAATTAGCAGTCCTTCGCAGACATTTCAGTCGAATCTCGCGAACGAATAAAGCACCTTTTGTTCCCCAATCGTAATTAACTTTTCAATTTGGAAAGCAAATTATTTTTGCTAAACCTAAAATAAAAATATCAATAAAATAAATTAAGTATTAATTAATAATTAAAACACATTTAATAAAATTTAAAAAAACATTAAAAATATTAAATAAAGTCGAGAAAAATCTGAAAACATAATTTTCCATGGAAATTATGAAGAATTTAATAATAATAATAATAATTGATAAACAAAATTAATAAAAAATTAATCTTATAAAATTATAAATGCGTACAGTTCCTCCTTTCTTTTTCTCAATACGTACATAATAGTGGCCGCTTATTAAGCAATTTAACATTGATTTATATAAATTATATGACACACATTATTACCTAATAATAATTATACCAGATTTGTTTTTTCTATTTCTATCAATACGTTGTAATGAAACCTTAAGAAGGAATAAAACGCGCATTAAGTATAAATATTGAACTTGACTGACACTTAATGAGTAAAGTAAATACGCAAATAAATAAAATAAGGATATACAAAGTGGCATAATTAGATTTTTAATGTTATGGATTGCTGAATAGACAGATTTTTTTATTTGTTTGTATGGCCTTCGTGACGCGGTTCCTTCCTTTTTTTTTATTTCGGCAATGGCAATTGTTAAATTAATAAAATTAAGACAATTGACGTTATTCGAAATTAGTTATTTCCTAAAATGCAAATTTTCTTCTTAGTCAATTAATTTTTTTTTTTTGAAATTATTTAAAAACAAAGTAAAAATGCAATAAAAACAAAATAAATATTTTTTTTATTAAGCAGTAAACTTGAAATTAGTTTTTCTGCATAAATTCATTAATTAGTACTTTAGCACTGTAAGTTAATTAAGCGTTATGGTGTGTAAATACTAAATACATTTCCTGGTGTTAAGAAAATCAACCATGGGAAATGGTACTCGTATTAAAGGACAAAAAAGATTAATAGAAAAAGGAAAAATTATTGGTTGAATCCTTAGTTTTTATCATTTATCATTGTTAACCATATTACGAGTACTTTTAATTAAAATCAGATCAGGTGTTTAGAGGTTTTTATTATTAGTTTTGTTTTATTAACGATATCACCTTTGGAGTTGACCCTCAATTAACCGCCATTAATCCTCTAAAAGACGCGAGAAGAAATAGAGACATTTTTCGCGGAATTTTTAAATGAAAAAATAATGGAAAAAAATGCAGTTAAAAGTTGTTTGTGGCAGGAGTAATGGGAAAAACTTTAGAAATTCAAATTGCAGCGGAAAATCCTTACTTTTACTTTTTGTATTTGCTATATCGCATAATTATAGTATATCATCTTTGTTTGTTTATTTATGTATGACTAAAGTAATAAAGTAAAAGGTGAACTTTTCAAGGAATTTATATTGTTTGCTGATTATAGATTTCTTTTTAGAATGTTTTCATTTTTAATTATTATTATTGTTGTATTTATAAGACAATCCTTTTTAGAATTGCAATTTGTAATTATAAAAGCAAAATCTTAATTTAAAAAAAAAATGAAATGAAAAATTTTGCGTTATTTTTGATATTTAATTAAATAATTAAAAATCTCTATTTTTTCTTATTAAATTCATTGGAAATTAAATCAAAAATGAATTATTTAACTTTACAACAAATTAGAACAGAAATTGAAAAGTTTAAAAGTTTTTTCTTTTTTTTTTAATTTAAAACAATTAAACAATTGCTAAAAAGGTAATTTAAAAGATTTATTAATTAAATTAATTAAACTTTCATTACAAAAAGGAATTTTACATAAAAACTTTTTCTTTAAAAATCTAGAAATTATTTTTTTATTTATTTAAATTATTTATTCAATTACTTTTTAAAACACTTGAATGTCAAGAAAAACAAAAATTTAACCAAAAATCAATTAAAAAATTGCAAAAGTACAAAAATTAAAAAAAAAACAATTACAATGTTCATAATTTGTTATTTGTTATGTGTGTCGATTAATGACGTCATCATCGTAATTCCCAGACTTTAATTTCAACCACAATTAACAATTCTGTTATTAAATCCATTTGTTTTTACAATTAACACTGTTGCAAACTGGAAACCATAAAATCATTTATTATTTTTTTTTATTTTTAAATTTTGAATTATTTTTTTCATTTAAATTTTTATCATTAATTAATTTCCAAAATTAATAATTTTAAATTTAAAAAATTATAATATTAAAAAGAATTTATAAATATTTAATTTAATTTTATTAATTATAGAGTTAAATAAAAAATTTCATATCTTTTTATTACAAATTCATAAAAATAAAAAATAAAAAAGTAAAATCATTTAGATTTTCGATTATCCAAACAAATCGTTTATTAAACTTTAAATTCACTTCCGCACTTTTTATTTATGACCTAAAGCCAAAACTTTAACTCATAATTCAAACAAATGGAAATAGTTTAATAAACTTATCAGCAATTCCGATCAATGGAAATCAATCAAAATTAAATCGATTTGGTACACTTGAAAGAAGCCAAAATCGAACGGATGGCAATGAATAATCAATACCAGCACATTATTATTAACAATACATGTATTATTATTAACTGTTGAACATGCAATATCCAACATATATTTAGTGCGTTTAGCCAATGCTCTGTAGCAATGGCGAACGGAATGAAAGTATAGTGAAACTAGTATTTCCGGAACAGCAAGTCGAGCGAAGAACGCGACAATTAAGAGCATTATTCAGCAATTACGATACATTATAATGAATTAATTAATTACCCACTATATTCCTGGAGGATTAATGTGTCCACAGCCTCCAAGGATTTCTCATTGCTTGCTCTGTTCTCTAATTATGCATTATTTATTCATTTTACGCGCACTTAATTGTCTTTTTAAATTATTGTATTTTATTTCTATTTTTAATTTTTTTAAATTTTAAATTCAAGGAATGTTATAACTGTCAAATATAAAGTCATCAGTAACTCGGTAATGAAATCAATGTCGCATTAAAGATTTAATTAAGGCCTAAGGATGCTCTTTTGCTTTGAAGTCTTTGTTGGAGTCAGTTTTGTCCTCGTGTGCAAAAAAATAAATAATTTCTTTGAATGGGTGAATTAAAAAAGTTTTATCGGTGTCATATAATATATTTTTAATTTTAAAATTGTGATTCATTGGAATTGGGTTTTTTGAAAATAAAAAAGGCTTCGAAGAAAATTTCATTATTAGAATTAAAAATTGCTTTTTTTCTATATTTTGCAGTCCTTCAAAATTCAAATTAACAAAAAAAAAAAACTAAAAATAGTTTCATTAGAAAATAAATCATTTAATTAATATTTAAATATCGAAATAAAAAATTGCTTAATGTATTAAAAATTAGTAAAAGTTTTATTTTAATTTTTATTTAAATAATAATTCACTAAAAAAAGTATCTTTAGAATTTTCAACCCTTAACAATTCTTTTAATTAATTTAAAAAAAAAAAACATTGAAATTTTCATTGTGTGAAATAGTTTTTTTTGTTAAAATTGAAACCAAAAATAATTTAATTTAAATAGACAAATTTGCAGTCTAATCTTTTTTTTTAATCCATATTTTCAAAAATTTTAAAATAACTTAAAAAAAGTTTTCCTGCGGTTTTTCAACTGAAAATAAATTAATAATTTATAAAAGTTCTAATAATTTATAAAAAAAAAATTATTTATTATTAAAGAGACGAAAGTTACGTCCTGGAATTAAAAAATTACAATAAAAACTATTTATAACTTACTTCCTATTAATTTATAACCAATAAATAATTAGCAATGCACTTTGGTCTTACATCTTAGCTTTTTTTAACATTGCAGTGCTTAAGAATTTTCTTCAACAAAAGATTAAAATTAAAGACTAAAGAAAAAACTTTTTTTTTTATATTTTATTTCATCAGTCATAATTAAAACCCGACAGAAGTAAACAAGCAACACGACTGTTTCATTACTCGTAAAAAATTGCTGCTTAATTTTTTTAAAATCAATTTTACTGAGTCTTGCGCAGAAAAAAATTTTTTTTTTGTTGAAAAGAATTTCAGAACCTTAAAGAAATTTCAATTTCAATTATAAATTTTATCATTTTTAGAAATAACACCAAATTATGTTTCTTTTTAATAAAATATTTTTAATTTTATAAAAAATATACATACACTTATTAAATCTGCATAAGAATCTGGAAATATTCTAAGTCTATCTATACCATTAAAATCACTTTTTAAAGTTTAAAGTTTCAAATAAATAACACGATAAAATCGCAACAAGTTGGCTGAGAGTTCTTTCCCACGAATTTCTTTTTCTTTTTCACTTTTTCTTAAAATTTACAATCTTTTCTATTATAGAAAATTACAACAAAAATATTCTTCATTTTTACTTTTACTTTTTTGTTTTAGTTTTCCAACTATACTTTTCACTTTAATATAAAATTTTCTCAGCAGTTTTTAATTAATTTGATTAATTAATTAATTAGTATTCAAAGTCGGAACTACAATTTTAAAAACTAGTTAAACTAGTGCCAACTTGTCAATTAATATAATTATTATTAAAATATCTTTCTCTATTTTTTGTTTTGTTTTTTATCTATAGAGCATTTAACGAAATTATAATATTTTATTTACACTCTTTGTGAGTTTTACTTTTACTCTAAATTGGAATATTAGTTTCTTTTTGTTAGCTTTTCTTGTTACTAGTGAAGATCTATTGAGTATGCTCCTTGCAAACCTCCTCCTTGCTCAAACTGAACAAATTTGCAAATTCTGCTTTCTTCTCGGCATAATGCACGAAATTCTCTGTAAAATAAACCCAAAATTAATTTAAAATAAATTAATTTTTTTAATTAATTAATTAAAAGAATAACAGATTTTTTTAAATAAATTAATTAAAAGAAAAAATGATTTTTTAAACTAAAAAAAAAAAATCAAATAAAAATTACCAAATGTAATGTATCCTAATTGCAGTGCGTCGACTCTGTAAAAGATTTCTTGTGCTTCGTATTCGGACAAAGCAAGAGTGTGTCTTAAAATAATGCAAAAGTCCTTTAAGGATATCCTTTCGATGCCGCTGTTATCGTAAATCTGCAACAGAATTACCAATTACTTCCCGTTCACTTAACTAATTCACTTTTTCTTTTCTTTTTCCTCGTTTACAATGACTTATTAAAACAGTTTGAATTTAACATTAAAAAAATAATCCATTAATTTACTTTGAATCCGCATCGGATAATTTCTAAGGTATTGTAAATGTTTTGGATTCCTGCCACACCCAATAAATACTCTCTGAAATCGATCGAACCGGTTTGATTCTGAAAAGTAAAAAGCACAAAATGCAAGGATTACAAGAAGCTTACAGGACTATTGTTTTAGATATTGTTGTTTTTTTTTGTCTTCTTCGATATCTTTTTCTTACTTTATCGTAAAGTTTGAATAGGTGTTGCGAATTGGAATCGTTCGAACCGATGTTCAAGAAGTTGACGAATTGGTTGTAGTTGACACTTTCGAAGTCGCAGCCGTGGAAGCAGTCCATCAGTTTCTTTTCGATATTGCTTTGGTTCAATCTGCAATATAATTTACAACTGTTTTGTTACATTTTTTATTGGAAAATTTGGTTATTTTTTACGTTAGTAAGTAAGTCAGTAAGCAAATTTGAGAATTCGTTGTTACCTTAATCTAATCCTTAGTTTTTGAACTTCGACAAGGGAATTGGCGTAGGGAAGATTCATTTCTTTTGCCTTGGTCATCAGCTTGCAGTCGTCGTATGTGTAGTCCATCACAGGAACTCCAAGGGCTCTTAAAATTTCATTTAATTTAAT
This sequence comes from Holobus sp. GC000080, assembly GCA_030556065.1. NCBI lineage: Eukaryota > Metazoa > Arthropoda > Insecta > Coleoptera > Staphylinidae > Holobus > Holobus sp. GC000080. The sequence continues at coordinate 50,766 of JASKGO010005560.1, forward strand.
TCTCTTTGAAATTTTTCAATAATTAAAATTTTCATTTTTTATTTGATTTGGTAAAAATAGAATTAAAAAGCCTTAAAAATTTTAAAATATTCTTTTTATTAAATGTATTGAGTTAGAAAGGAAATTAAAAAAATATTTAAAACACTTAATTTCAATGCAAAATAAACTGAAATAATGAGGGATAATTTTTAAATTCTAAAAAGTTAGATTTTAGAAAAGATGATTTTAAAAGTAAATGAATGACAAAATTAAATGATTTAATTTCTTTTTCTTTGGATTAGAAGTATTTTTTTAGAAGCAGAATAAAAAAATTCTCTAGAAAATTAAAGTTCTATATGAAATAAACTGAAACATAATGAGGAATAATTGTGACATTACAAAAAGTTAATTTTTAGTTCCTCTTTCATACTTTTTCTTTGTAAGACATTTAATTTTCCCAAAGAGAATTTTTAAATTGATTAATTGTCAAAATTGCAAGTTAAAATTTTGAAAAGAAATCCAATAAATCTTTGAAATCATTTAATGCTTCAATATTTTTATCTAAAAATGATTATTTTTCTTATTACAAACAAAGCAAAAATTAAACAATAAAATAAAAATTATTTAAAGTTCATTTGTAATGTTCCTCTATCTAGAATTTTATTTTTTATTTTTTATGAAGAAAAAGCAAACTAAATATTTACTCACTTGGCCATGACAGCTCTAACATTGTTGGCAAACAATTTCGGATCTTTTTTCTCCTCTTCGCTCGGAGTATAAACAGGAAGAAATTCAATCTCACAGTTGCTGTGCACTTGCGTCAGAGTCAACCATAACAGTTTTAAACTAAAACCCAAAAACATCAAAATTCACTAAATTTACTCCAAAAAACAAAAAACCAAAGAACAAAAAAAAAACAACAAAAAAAGTTAAAACTTACGCACTGGGGCCTTCCCAAGTCCAGGTAACAGTGTCCAACTTATTAGGATACCGAATACAAACAGGTTGAATGGGGACGCCGGGATAAAAGGCCCCCGGTTTAAACGTGATGAGACAGGACCTATTGGTGCAAGTCCCTTCCGGGAAAATCAGAATTTGCGGCCAGTCTTCTTTCGATCTGGCGCGACTGATGATTTCCTTGATGGTGTTCTGCCGCGAATCAGGATCGTCACGCCACACGTAAACAGGCTGCGTGAAATTGATGAGTTCTGCAAATTGATGGCAAAGCAAAAAAAGAAAAGAACTGTTTAGAAAAGCGTTTAGTGTTTGCTAATTCGAGCATGAATAAAGGATAATCAAACAGTTAAACAGTTTGCATCTAATAATCATTTAATTTCAAATTGAATTGGAAAATTAAATTGCAAAAGAAATAATTAAGGCATTACTTCCTATATACGGATTGTTTCCGCTTTCGCGTCTGACGATAATCGAAGGATATCCCGTGTAATAAACGATTCCGCCATCCAGGAACGTCGAATGGGGCGCAATGACCAAAATGGGCGCTTCTTCGCGACTCGCCTGCTGTCCCTTGAAGACCACTTGCATGCCGCCGGCTCGGTAAACGGTTTTCCCGATAAAACAAAGCACTTGCGTGATTTGTCTACAGAAACAAAACAAAATCGAACATAAAAAATTAATAATAAATAAAACCTTCATTTTTTAATAAAATAAATTGGTTTCAAATGAAAAAAATGAACAAACAAATAAATAAAAAATCACTTGAAACTGTTTTATAGCAAGTTTAATTTTTTTTTTTTTTTCTTATTTTTTCATATATTTTTTTTTTCATTTTCTTTATTTGTTTCGCTTTTTTTACCTTTTCCATTTTCTTTTAATAGTATTAAATGCTAATTAAACTACAAATTAATCAAAAAGGTAAAGTAAATTAAGTTTTAATTTTAAACTTGAGTTTAAAACTATTAAAAGAAAATGGAAAAAGTGGAAAAATGGAAAACAAATAAAGAAAATGAAAAAATTAATTTTAAAATTGAAAAAAAAAGTTAAAAAAAAATGAAAAAATAAGAAAGAAAAAATTTAAAAAAAGGATAAATTAAGAAAAGTCGTATTAAAATAGTAAAAGTTAGCCGGGACCGTGGCTCAGTGGTTCGAGCTCCGGACTTCGGACCGAGCAACATGGGTTCGAATCCCACGGCCGGCAAGATATGGGTAGTGGTGTTTGGGTAGGCATCCCCATCAC